>KE508060.1:7708-34284 GCA_000441515.1 Elaeis oleifera | reverse complement strand
ATAATTTAAGAGTTTATTTAAAGAAGATAGAATTTTTATGATGAACCTGCCAAATGACTATTATTAATATATAATTTATATACTAATTCCAATCATCTACCACTTAGATGATTTGCTTTAGGACACATTTTCCATCAGGAGGTTCTTCAAAAACCTTCTCTGAGTGCCAGAAGTTGCCTTCCCTTTTGTTTCCTCTGGACTTCAATGATGTTGGTTTTTTTTTTTTTTTTTGGGCCTTAGTCACCTGAATCGCATAATTTTCATAGAGATAACAAAAAAAAAAGAAAAAAAAACTGTTCACTAAGTTAAGAGTAGAAATATTTGATGAATTAATTTCCTGGTTTGTAGGGCTTTTCTTTCCTTTTTTTCTGCAATTTACCCATTCCTTCACTATTATCTAAGTTTGCAGTTGCTAATGAAATTCGAGTAACCAAATCTTCTTGCATCTTAGTGTCAGCATAATCTGAAGTTCTGAACCCTAAGATTCCAATCTTTTTTTTTCCAATTTTTGAATAAATTATTTCAACATTTCTGATTCTATTAAGATTATTCCGGTATGTTTGTTCTTTGCAACCTTACTTGATGGTGAGCTTTATCTGATTGACTGAGGATAGTGGCCTGAAACTGTGCTCAATTAAATTTAAAACTTTATATGCCTCGCTGGCAACTAGAAGTCAGTTTTGCAAATTATCACTTGATTCCTATCCTTGGTAATGATGGACAAAATAGTTGGTTGCCCTAATGCCTTAGGCAAGAATTGGTGAAGAGTAAAACATTTTTTATTGATCTTCAGAAATGCCCTAACAAATTGATGACAAATTGACATCTGGTGTGTCTTTATCTCATTTCTTGTAACCATCATTTTATCTTTGTTGACAATTCTATTAAGTTTCTCATAGAAACTAGCAATGATGTTGATTTGTGAGATTCGAATTTCATTTGAATCCAAGATGTTTAGTTTGCTTCCATATAAGATGTAATAGTGTGTCCATTTAGTTTCAACATACAAAGGTTGTTGCTTTGATGTTTGGTGAGGGTCATATGAAGCTTTTAGGATACAAAATCAATTAATACTATCTTGCATGCCTAGGTATGTTTGTCTTCTTGGTCATGATATCCATATTGGATACTTCTTGGGATAACAGGAACTTAATGTGTCTTTTAACCAGATTATTGAGTAATGCCTGTGAAAAAATCATAAATAAAAATCTGAAGACCTTTTTAGGCAATTTATCCATCATGTAGATCATGAACACCTGAAAGTGCTGTTAAATACATTTACATTCACAACAGTTTTCAAGCACCCTTGAATTTTAATACCTCAACTAGAACACATGTTATATTCTTGTTTTTCCGTCATTCTGACCATTCTTTGATGAGCCAGGTCATTCTGATCCAGTAAAATTGAAGGAAAAAGCAAATGATATTCAAAAATTATCTGCAGAGGAGCTGAAAAAGAGACAATTAGAAATCAAGGTGAGAATCTGATCATATATTATTCTTTACAATAATGTGGCTCGTTTTCATTCTGGCCTTTTCCTTCTTGCTCTTTGCTGATGGTAAATTTATAATATCTCAGCAAAAGTAAACAATGCTCCTTTAAAAAAACAAGAAAAAAGGTTGGCAAGTAGAAAAGTAATATGACATTTAACTCTCTCTTCTATCACAAATTTTCTGTGATAGGTTTGAAATGTTCTCTCAAGATCTTTATTAGGTGATCTCATGGTATCTTTAGCCATTAACTGCCTATTGAAAACTCTATTTAATGGCGAGTATCTATAACGAAAATTTAATTAGGTATGACTATTATATGGAGTAATGATATTGGTAAATAAGGTTTTCTGTGACCGAGTATCTTATTCATAATCGCTTGTTGTCATAGACATGGTTTCTATTATCAAGCATCATATGTGATTATAAAGTTAATTAGTTATTACGATTATACTTCTCTTTGCAAGTGATATGTGCAATCAATCATAATCAACTTGATTTGTGGAATAGAGACGCATTCATTAGATGGTTAGAGAACCTGATGACTCAACTATTTCGGAGGTCAACTTTGAAACAGCTAAAAGAGGGGACAATGGGGAAAAAGAGAAAGGAGCAAATGAACATGCATCCGAACTGTGGTCACATGATTGCATTTTTTTTTTTCATATCCCATTTTGGTTATAAAAGTAGTATCCCATTTATTGGTGTTATTTTCAATCTGCATGGTTATGCACGCTGCAGTCTTGATCTTCATTAGAAAGTGGTCTTGATCCCCCATGTAGATTGTTAAGTGAAGAAGACAACTTGAAGGAAAAAGGAACTTTGTTTAAAGCATGCTTTGATCAGGATACTATACCAATACATTTAATTTTGGGCTAAGTTCATGGAAAATTAGGAATAAGAAATTGAGAAATGAACTAAAATAAAATTGAAAAAAAGGTGGGAAGGGAAAAATTGGCAACTTCTCTGTTACAAGAATTAGAATAGGGAGGTTGCTCATATTGTATAAGATCTTACACATGTGAATTATGATAAAGTTTAGATCGACTGCATAAGAGGTTTAATTATATGGGCTTTCAACATCTTCCCAAATTATTGGTGAGTTTTAAATGTTTTCCTTTTTTTTGAGGCATGAAGAAAAGCCATATGGCCCATATCCATTTCCAGTCAAATGACTGTATTCCTTTTATTAAACCTAATCCATCTCACCCAGGTGTTATCATGTACTGAATACCAAACTAATCATTAAAAAAAAAATCTAAAGTTGTGAAACAACCTGTTTTGCAAAGTGTCGAAACTGTGTTGAGTTTTGTCAGAACTTAAATACATACTTACACACGTGTTTCATGTACTTTAGACTGATATCAGAAGTATAAAAGTTGAGTGCCACAACCTATCTTTTGCGAAAACATAAACGTCAGACAGGGAACAGAAATTGTAGGAGATATATGCATCTGCAACCTTCAAAAGTATGCTATCTTCTCAACTTGATAAAGTGGTTTCTACTTGTTTATCATTTGGGTAAGCAACATGGAAACCCATAGCTTGGCTTTCTGTGAATGACCACGAGCACGGACCCTTTTAGGTGGTTCTTGGAGTGTGCATGTTTGTTGGTTTTATAGGGTCTTTTTTTTTGGCCAATTATTGTTATCAGTAATTTCTTTAATTATCTACTGACAATATAATCTTCTTTTGTTCTTAGATTCTTAAAGCTATGAATGATTTGGAGATGTTATGTATGAGCGCATATGCATTCAGCTGACCTCAAGACCGACAGTAGGGGCTGAATTGATTTAACCTAGAAGAAATTAATCGGGCTTTGATTAGGTTGAGCCTATTTGATAGTCAAACTAGGCAATGCTTGGACTGTGAAGGTAATGTGTGTTTTGACCCAAGAGGAACCGCAACAATTGCTTTGCATGACTTCCATGCAATTTATTAGTTACATGTTTGAAAAAATGTATTAACATACATATCACGTGAAAGGAGTGAAACTTTAAGGAGAATGTCTTTGGTTTCAATAGATGAAGGAACAATATGTCTCACATTTTCTGTATTCCTCCTTTTGGCATGATGCTAAGGTTGCTCCATTGTGGCCTAGGTGTCATGGGTTTAAAACATGGGAACAACTTCCTTATGGTCGGGTAAGGCTCCATACCAGTGAATTCCGTATCGACCTGAACCAACTGATACATTCCGTATCAAGCCGGACCGGCGGAGAGCCGGGACGGTTCAGCCAAGGAGAATGGTACATCGGAGGAGGGAGAGAAAAAAGAGGAAAGAGAGGAAAGAGAGAGGAGGAGAGGGAGAGGGAACACGACACCATCGGAGGCCGGCGGTGGCCCACTACAGCCATCGGAGGGCCGGCAGAAGCCTCGATGGCTCTGTCTCGTCTGATAGGACTTTTAAACGAGTGAGAAAGAGAGAGAGGGAGCGACATATTGGAGGGAGGCATAGCTAATGGAGGGGCTGCCAGAGTTCGTCGGATGGCCGCCGTGACCATCAAGCGGCAGAAACTGCACAGGCGGAGCGCGGCTGCGGAATAGGGGTGACCGCCTCTGTTCCTTCATCATTTTTTTAAAAATCGATGAATAGTGAAGCTGGGAATGATTTTATCGGCTTTATTTTTAATTTTTTTAAAAAAAAGTTAAGTGAAGCCGATAAACCTATTGCTGGCTTCACCGTTTTTCGAGTTTTTTTAAAGGAACCTGTGAAACAAGAGCATCACCTTTGTTTCACGTTTGTGGCGCCGCAGGCATGGAGTATGCTGTCCAGCGGCTACGACAAACCGTTGGAGGCCGTCTGATGGCCTCTCCAACATCTTCTCCTCCCTCCTTTCTTTCTTCTCTCCTCTCTCTATCTCTCTCTTTCTCTCGTTTCCTCCTTTCGATTCGCCTCCTTTGTCTGTGTCAGTTCGCGTTGGTTTGGTCGGCACGGATTCCGGTATCGAGTTCGTGAATCTTGCTCCATACATCTGTCCTCCTTTTCAGATCTCTTAGTGGTGGGAGCCTTGTGCGCTAGGCCCCCTTTTAGATCCTATATTCTTTCTTTCTCTGATTTATAGAACTTTAATGAAGAAATTCCTTTTTGTACCTAGGTTAAGGTGATTTGTGTTGACATGCATGCATGTTGTTTTAAAATGAAGCTTTATAACTGCTTGATTGAAATATACTCTTGGTAGTGTTTTAAAACATTATGCAAATGTGGTCTGATTTTCTATTTATTAATTGTGTGCAGCTGTATGACCTCACTTTGCCTTTAGTGATATAAGCATATAACTGATTTTTTTTTTAACTAATTGTATGTGGTTATATGACCTCAGTTCTGCTTTTAGTGATATACTTTTCTCGAAACTAGTTATTGCTCTAAGGATTCTCTAAGCTATGTTGCTTGGATACTTCAGTTTTTGGAATTCCAAAGTGTGAACATTTGGAGTGATATGGCACAACACTTTGTGGTACTTGAGGATAAATATGATCTATGAGGAAAAATATAATCTTGTTGTTATTTCCTCCAAGTATGGGTCAATATTCAAATACAAGGAGCCACAAAAAATTGACTATACAAAAGTGGTAAATGTGGCTGTATAAAAATAGTAAATAACTATAGAATATATACAATAAGAGGAGAAAATTAGAGGAGAATATTCAAAGATAATACTGTTTGTTGTGACAAATTTTCTTGATAGATTTTTTTGTTTGCCGAGGTCATAGTTGACCCTTGGTTGTCGAGATCTTGATTTGATTTTTTCTTCTTGGCTTGATTCTATGAGATCAATATGATTTTGGCTTATTCTATCAGATTTGTTTGAGATTTGTGGGCTTCTAACACTTCTCCTCAAGCTGGTGAATAGATGTCTTCTATTCCCAGTTTGCTAGTAATTTTTGAAATTTTGTCATAGGTAGTCCTTAGTTAAACATCGGCCAGCTGACTATTTAATGGCATATAAGGAATACTAATCAAGCCACTCTCCAACTTCTCTTTTATGAAATGTCAGTCTATTTTAATGTGCTTAGTTCTGTCATGTTGAACAGGATTATGTACAATGTTAATAGTAGATTTGTTGTCATAATACAATCTCATAGTTCTTTCTCTTTTAATTTTGAGATCATCCAGAATTATCTTCAGCCACAAAAATTTACAAATTCCATGAGCAATAGCTCTAAATTCGGCTTGAGGATTGGACCTTGCAATTACATTTAGCTTTTTATTTCTCTATGTCACTAAATTATCTCCTAGGAAAGTGTAATAGCCGGATGTCGATTTTGTATCTACCTGAGATCTTACATAGTCCGCATCCGTATAGGCTTCTAGAGTCAGTTCTTTCTTTTCTGGAACAAAATCCCCTTTCTTGGTGTGATTTTGAGATAGTGAAAAATTCTATAAATTGCTTGCAAATGTTTCTTCTTTGGATCATGCATGAATTGACTTACCACACTCACTGAGTAAGCTATATCCGACCTTGTATGGGAGAAATAAATTAATCTTCTAACAAGTTTTTGATATCTCCCTTTATTAACTGCACTGCTTCCTTCTGTCCTACCTATTTTATGGTTCGGATCTATAGGAGTGCTTGCTGTCTTGCTATCGAGATTTTTTATTCTTTAAGAAGGTCTAGTACATATTTCTTTAAGATATGAAAATGTCCTTTTTAGAGTATGCCACTTCAATGCCTAGAAAGTACTTTAGCTTTTCGAGTTCTTTGATTTCAAACTCTTGAGTCAGATGTTTTCGAAGAAATTCTTTTTCAGTTGCATTATTTTTGGTTACAATGATATTATCTGCATACACCAGTAGAACTGTAACTTCATCTTTAATTGAATGTTTGATAAACAACGTGTGGTCTCCTTGGCTTTGTTTGTATCCCATTCTCAGCATAGCTTTTGTAAATCTTTCAAACCATGATTTAGGAGACTGTTTCAAGCCATACAGTACTTTTTTCAATCGACAAATCTTATCTGCTCCAAAATTTCTATTAAATCTGGATGGTGGCTCTATGAAAAGCTCCTCCAAATTTCCATGTAGAAACGTATTCTTAACATCAAATTGTTGTAGACACTAACCAAACATAGCAGCAAGGGGTAGTAATATCCGTGTAGTGTTCATCTTTACCATAGGGGCAAAGGTTTCTTGATAATCTATCCCATAGGTTTGAGTATACCTTTTTGCCACTAATCTAGTTTTGTATCTCTCAAGAGATCCATCAGCTTTATATTTCAATGTGTCAACCCATTTGCATCCTATTAGTTGTTTTCCTTTAGGTAGAGTAACAACCTCCTATGTCTTATTCTTCTTTAATGCATTTATTTTCTCTTTCATAGCTTGTACTCAATTTCTAACCTTTAATGCCTCTTGTACGGTTTTAGAGATGTCAATCGAATTTAGGATAGTGAGGAAGCTTCTGTGTTGTGGGGATAGTCTATGGAAGGACACAAACTGTGAAATTGGATGCTACGTGTATTTTCTGGTGGCTTTTTTTAGAGTAATTGGTTAGTCCAAATCTTGAGGGATAGATTCCTTAGGATTAGACTCGTTGATAAAGGAAGAAGGAAAATAGTTTTTTACCTAAATCTGGTTCAGACTCATGGATTTGTATCAATTCTGGAATGGGCTTCTTCCTTCTTGAATACTGTAGTAGTTCAGATGGTTTCGGATCTAGTTGCTGCTGCTGCCCTTTCTGAATGGTGATGTCAGATTTTGATGTAGGTTGGCAAGAAATAGAGGACGATCGAGATGACGTAGGTTGGCAAAAAAATAGAGGATGACTGAGATGATGTCTGAGGTGAAAAAGAAGATAACTAAGTACCATCGAAATCACCAAGGAGAATTCTCCTTATTCCGTATCTTCTTTTAAACTCTTCCCCTGGAGATAAGAATGTGGAGGTTGAAAGAATGATCCCGTTTCACTAAAGGTGACATCCATAAAGATAAACACCTTTCAGATTGAAGGATGATAACATTTGTAGCCTTTTGGGTATTTGAGTATCCCATAAGCATACACTTTAAAGCTCTAAGATCGAGTTTGCCCCTATTTATTGGTGAACATGGACATAGGAGACACATCTGAACACTTTAAGTGGTAGGTTACTGAAAAATGAAACTCAAAATGAAGTTTTGATAATATCTGAATTGGACTTTTATTGCCTAGGAGGCGAAAGGGTACTCTATTTATCAAGTAAGCTGCTGTTAGGACTGCCTCTCCCCAAAATCTTTTTGGAACATTAGATTGAAATAGAAGTGTTTGGGTAACATTGAGTAAATGTTATTTTCCACTCAGCCACCCTATTTTGTTAGGATGTGTCAACACAAGTAAACTCATGGATAATTCTCTCTTTTTGAAAGAAAGTAGAGAGAGTGTGATTAAAGTAATCCCTTGCATTATCAGATCTAACTCGTTTTATAAAGACCCCGAATTGAGTTTTTATCATGATGTGAAAAATGAAAAAGATATTGCTTACTTCAGACTTCTCCTTCATTAGATATAGTCATGTAGTTTTAGTGCAATCATCAATAAAAGACACAAACCACATAGTCCCACTGAAGTTAGGAATTTTAGACGGGCCCCAAACATCAGTATGTACTAAGAAAAAAGATTGAAAGGACTTTGTATTACTCAGAGGAAATGACACATGATGGTGTTTTGCAATTTCATAAGTATCACAATGAAAACTTTCAACAGCAATATTTTTGAAAGTAAGGAAACATGATCTTGAGCAGCTGAAAAGGTGGATGATCGAGATGAAATTATGGAGCCAAATTTTAGATTTATTTGAGGAGCCAGAATTAATGGAAGAAGCACTTCGTGAAAAGCAGGAGAGGATTAATCGAGTATCTTTATCCATAGAACCACTGACTTCTTCAAGATAGTAGAGCCCATTCCGTTCTTTGGCAAATTCAATCATCCTCTCCGTAATCTGATCCTGGAAGACACAATGAGTGGGAAAAAAGGTTATCCGGCAGTTTAAGTCTTTGGTAAGTTAATGAATGGAAACAAGATTGGTGGATAGTTTAGGAACATGTAGCACATTTTGTAGAGAAAGGGAAGGAGTCAAATTTATGGTGCCCTAGCCCGCAATGGTTATAGGAGAACCATCAGCAATAGTAATTTCTTATTCCCTCGATATGGTTATAAGTTTCAAATTTAGTGGAGTTATGTGTCATATGATTGGTGGCTCTGGAGTCTATGACCAAGAGTCAAAGTGGGTGGAGTTGTCAGCATTAAAGATTTTGTAAACAAGGCACTTACTAGATTGAGCCAATGAACATGAGCTAGATGAATTAGAGAGGGATTTAAGAAAACTCGTAGTTTTCAATCTCTTTCTTGTTAAATTCTCTGAATTCATCACCATCAGGTTTGATTTTTCTTAAGAGGTATCTTGTTCGTGAAGTTGGCCTGACTTCTCTGCTGTCCTTTAAATCCTCCATTCTGACTAAGGATTTGTGCTTTCCCATAAAGTTTGAAACAATTTCTTTGTATGTTGGGGCTTTTTACAATAGGTACATCAGAGTCCATCTCGGTTGGACTGTTTAGAGGAATGATTATCAGTGGTTCTGTCACCTTGTCCTTATCCAAGGTTATTAGACTTCTTCCATCCGCAGTCTTCGTAGAGACTATAGCTGAGCTTTCGAAAGTCTATGATTCCAATATGATAGTCCGTCGACTTTCCTCAGCATGTATGATGGAGAATACTTCACTTAGTGATGGCAGCCGTTCTTTCCCAAGAATCTGAATCCTAACTTGATCAAACTCCACATTAAGTCCTACAAGAAATTCAAAAATCCGATCCCGTTCCACCAAACTCAAGGGAGCTTTGGTATCCTCGCTGCATAGCATCTTAATATCTTGATAATGGTCTAATTCAAGCCAAAATCATTCATCAGGTTATAATATTTCATAACCGAAAGAGTACCTTGCTTGATGATTGAAATCTTCGTTTTGATCTCATAGGTTATAGCGACATCCTGCATCTTAGAGTGTTTGACGAACCGTTTTCCATATATCTCTAGCAGTAGGAAGAAACATATAGTTCTTATTGATATCGGATTACATTGAGTTCCATAGCTAGGATATGATCATTGAGTCTTTCTCATCCCATGTGGAAAACTTTGGATCATTAGCATTAGGTCCAGCCTCGTTCAAATGATGAAGTTTTCTTTTCCTTGAGGAATGTCTTAACAATCTACGACCATTGGAGATAATTCTTCCCATCAAGTCAATAGGAAGGATTCATGTTTTCGAGCTCTTCATTTGGTCTATTCGGTCCATTCGGTAAAGATCCAAAAGTTGGTCTAGTAGAATTATTGGCCATAGTTTTAGAGATTTCCAACATTTTCAGAAGATCAAAGAAACAAAAGATCAAGAGAAAAACAATCGGATATGAATGGCAAAGACAGAGGTAACTGAGGAAAATCTGATCGACAAGAAAGGCACAACTAGAAACAATCGGCGATGAAGACCGATAATTCAGCAATGAAGGCTGACGAAGAAGAAAAGGCCCAAGGACGAGAGTTCGGATACCATGAGGAAAATATGATCTATGAGGAAAAATATAATGTTGTTATTTCCTTCAAGTATGGGTCAATATTTAAATACAATGAGCTACAAAAAATGGTAAGTATGGCTATACAAAAGTGGTAAGTATGGCTGTACAAAATAGTAAACAATTATAGAATATATACAATAAGAGGAGAGAAATCAAAGGAGAATATTCAAAGATAACACTGCTGGTTGTGACAAATTCTTTTGATCGATTTTTTTGTTTGTTGAGATCATATTTGATCCTTGATTGTTGAGATCTTGGCTTGATTCTTTCCTTCTTGACTTGATTCCATGAGATCAATATGATTTTGGCTTATTCTGTCTGATTTGCTTGAGATTTGTCCGATTCTAATAGTACTACAAAAGGAACCATCTTGCTTGTATCATCCAGAAATGTCTGCACTTGGCACTTATTTTGGAGTGTTCGGTTCAAAACCACCTTGTTGCAATATCATCTACTTAAAGTATGTTATTACTGGACAATACTAGTAGAAATTGTCCAGACTCTACTAGTGAATTGTCACATATGCATGAATGTAAGTTTTCTTCATTAAAAGTTCCATTGACTAGTAAAGTCACATAGCAGTCAGCATATTAATTAATATTTAAATTTAATAATTTGTGTTGTATAAATGTTTCCCTCTTTCAGGTTTTTTAGAGATTATAGTGTTGAAACCCGAGGGCATGTGGACAATATGAGGTTGTTTGAAGCATGTATTAGGCAATTCATGTTTGAAATGCACAGGGTTCTTTTGCTAGTGTTAGTGCACCACTATTATGGTATGTTGGAGTCACCTAATCATTACAGTGTTAGTGCACCACTATTATGGTATATTGTAGTGTATTGCGTTACACTACCAGGTAGCATTTTAGTAAGTATCTTTATGGTGTCGCTTGAAGCTGCAAGAAACATTATAGTATTGGAATGGGAGGTGCATATATGTAAACTTTGTGAATTAAGCTGCAAGTGGGATATGATGAACATGATTGCAGATATTAATATTTAAGTGCCCAAACTGGGGTATCTATACATGTCTCTAGGGCATGGCATTATTCTACTGGCACTTATGAAAACATGGAAATAAACTCATTGGGATGTATGCCCTTCTCTTGTTTGGCACACAGCACATCCCTGTAAAAATTTAGGTGCAGAATTCTTGCCACAGTGTATCAGAAATTTTATGACTAGATTTGTTCCTTTACTACTTCCATTGGTGCATGTGGTCAAAGTACAACAGCTCATGTACATAGGTGCATAAATGCATTTGTACTTTTGTACATACACTTTCATATGTTTATACCCTTCTCGGACTAAGATGTCACTCATGATGCCCTTATGGTACACTGTAACAGTACTCCTTGATACCGCACTTTTTGGGGCTGGAGATTAATTTACCCTTTCCATATTTCTCACATAGTTGTATTTATCTTGGCCATAGTCAACAATTGTGCGACATCTATATGAGGTCACCCTTATGGATCAAGATGTGAAGCTTAAAATTTTGGGAATGTTCTATAATGAGTTCAGAACCTAGTATTAAGCCTTTGAATTGGTGTCAACTTCCATTTAAGTAGCTTCAACAAGAGAAGTGCCTAGCTTCAGACTGGCTAGTTGTGGATAGAGAGATTGAAATGATTTAAAATGGTGCGAAGAGAGAACAGTCCTTTATGGTTCCCCTAAACTTGGAGAGCATCTAGATGAAGAAGGAAGAAGGTAAGGTTTAATATAAGGAACTGCTTTCATTACTGAGACAAATTCCAAGTGGAGTCTAGTTGAATATATATATGCATGGATAAATCAATTATAGCCCATTTATAATGAAAATCCACACCATGAAGCATGATCTACAATGTCCAAATTTCCTAAAACCAAAAAATCATATCCTTTAGGGTTCACATGGACCGAGCACAAAATAGATGAAAATCCAACTAGTCTTGAGAGTAGTGCTCTCTCCCTTCCCTTTCTGTATATGTGTATGTTCATATCTTTGTATCCAAGGAAAGTAGAATTGGAACTAGACCTTGTGCTAGTTGGCCAGTGGTACGGTTCGGTACGTCCCTATATCAGATCGTATTGGTTCGGAATTGACATGACAAATAAGCTTGAGGAGAGGGAGAGCTAGAATGGAAAAGAGAGGGGGGAAGGGAGGGAGAGGAAGAGAATGGCAGGGAAGGGAGGCCAATGGAAACGTCGACAGTGGCTATCGGAGGGCTGTGGAGGCCCTCGGATGACCAAATTATGGATGTAGGGAGAAATGGAAGGGGGATTCTGGCCTTCCGAGGGCCTTCGCGGCCCTCCGGCAGCCACCACCAGCCTCCCTCTTCTTCCATGTCTCTCTCTCTCTTCCTCTCCCTCTATGTTAGGTCATCCGAGGGCCTTGGTGGCCCTCCAGCGGCTACCGTCGGCTTTTCTTCTCCTTCCTCCCCACTTTGTCTCTCTTCCTCTCTTCCTTTCCCTCCTCCATTTTCGTCGGTGTTCCGAATTGAACACATGAACTGCACCGATAGGCTGCAGGTATGGTTTGGCACAACTTGAACCGCCCGGTTTGGGACGGTTTGGCGAACCATGTCTGTATCTATTTATATACGCATGTATATGTGGAGACCTAGTTTTGACTTCGAGACAAATTACAAACTATAGATGCAAATTGAAGCACAATCCTCCATCTTTTGTGGATGATCTGGGTAGTGGGTTTCCATCACCGTTAGCAATGTACATATACTCATATGCACAAACATAGAGCTTTGATGAAAGAGATTACATAATTAGAAGCTCTATGAAATATGCAGTTCTCTTTTCTACTATCAAAAGTTGGAAATGTGGATAGAGCAGCTCCCTTCTCTACTTCTTTTCGAAGTTTGAAATGTGGACAGAGCTGTGATGGATACCATTCATCACATAACGGAATGCTGTAGATATTATGGAGACAAATTTAGTGACTTCCATCAAGGATCTAATATTAAAGAGAATTCTGTCTTTTGTGGAGTTTCTTAGTTACTTGGTTTCTGTTAATTTCAAGTATTGATTCTATAATTGTTGTTTATAGCATATTGTTACTTGATATGCACATCCCTTATTGTACTATGGTACTGCAGGAATTGATGGAGAGATTAAAGATGCCATCGGATGCAGAGCTGATGCAAACTGCAATTAGTGATTTGAATAATTCTTCTATTTCTTTGGAAGATCGGCAGCGTGCATTGAATGAGCTGTTGATTCTTGTTGAGCCGATCGATAATGCAAATGGTAAACTTACATTTGGACTTTAACAAAATGTATCTTAAAATTTGTTTCTTCTGCCGTGAAATTTGTTTCTTCTGCTGATGCCACTTATGGAACCCTTAGGAGAGTGTATTGCCTCAGGAGAAAAATTCCATGTAGCAGTGCATTCAGGTCTAAGATGCATTAGAAAATTGACAGCTACTGGATTCGGGTGGATCAGGAAATGGCACACTCCAAATCCAATCCATAGCTGAATTAGGTCAAAAAAAAAGCCTAATCCATTTTCGATTGGGCTGGATCAGATTAGGTTTATGTTTTTTAATCAATCCATCGGGTTTTACAGGTGACATTAGGTAAATGTAATACAACCACGAACATTGATAATCAAGAATAAGTTGATTACCTATTAATATTGTAAACATAATATGCAAAAAAAATATGGACTGTAAGCAACATGTGGACATTATTCACAATCTTTTCTATGTAAACTTTGATTGATAACCACATATAAATTATAATAATTGCATGGATTTTTGACTTGCTACATTAATTTACTACTTCAAGAAATTTATTTTTTTATAATCAAGGAGAGTTGCGAAACTTGTACTTACTGGAGCAGTTTTGATTGTTCCTGGTTTGGATTTGGAACTTAGTGATCCAAGTCCGATCCATAGTTGATCATATTTGCCAATCCAAGCCAACCCAAGCAACTTTAACTGAGATTTGACTGGATTATTTCTGCCTCATTTCCAGATCTAAAGTGAGTCAATCCAATCCAGTTGCATCCCTATTTCCTCTTCATGGGCTTCTCAATTAAGTGTTTGAGGTTACGCTTAGAATTCCTAGTAAACTAGGAGAGTATTCATAGGACAGTTGGAATTGGGAGTGTAGTTGTGTGGTCAAGATCAAGTCGATAAGATCCAAAGGCTGTGATTGCTCTTGGACAGTTTTGTTGTGCTTCTGTGCATCTACACAGAAGCATGCAAATGTAAAGGTTTGTGTTCTCTGGAATTGGGGTGTAGTTGTGTGGTCAAGATCAAGTCGATAAGATCCAAAGGTTGTGATTGCTCTTGGACAGTTTTGTTTGTGCTTCTGTGCATCTACACAGAAGCATGCAAATGTAAAGGTTTGTGTTCTCTGGAAATTTGAAAGCAGTTAAGAGTTGCTAATAAGTTGCTCTAGTTTAGTTATAGCCCTCACCACAACAAGTTTCTTGGACTCCAGTATCAATAAAGATCCATTTTCTCAATTGTGTTTGCCACCATAAAGTAAATTATATATCCCACTTGTCTAGCTCTGTATAAACACTATGTCATATAAAGCAATTATCTTTTGGATATTGCTGATTTTAAGAATGGCAATGCCCTCCTAGTGGGTAGAGAACTACTGAACTGTGTTTTTCGGAACTTATATATGTGCAATTCTGCATAATCGACTGTTATATTCTCAATTGTAGCCAACTGAGGCACTGTACTATATGATTACTAGATCTCGACAAACTCGGCGGCCTTGTTGCAGTGATTCAAGAACTTCATCACTCTGATCCAGAAATACGGACCACTTCTGCCTGGATTCTAGGGAAAGCTGGTCAGAATAATGCACTTGTCCAAAATCAGGCAATTAACCACACTTTCTCCATTTTTATGCATTTTCTATTTGTTGTTGACTTTAAGTTTGATCAATTTCTTCTTTCCAGTTTGGCATTTATTTACTGTTGGTTTTATGTTAAAGTCTAACCGACTGATGACTTGTATTCCCATACGGGCATTGAAATGTCACATATTTCTTGTTTCCTTCACTACTTGTATGAAGTTATAATTTTACAATGCCAATTTTTGTTCTTTATTATCTATTATATACCATGCCCCTCTTCTTTTCTTCAATGAAATAACTTGAAATATTTACTTTGCCAATTTTGTTTTTATTATCTATTATATACCATGCCCATCTTCTTTCTTTAATGAAATAACTTAAAACATTTACTTCCACAAATATCCAACAAAATTTCTTGTCTGAATATGATCCCGTTATCCATATTTCTCATGTTGTTGTCAAACCTTGATTAATACAGTAAGGGGATGCTTGGTTTGCGATCGGAATTGGAATGGCTTGGAATTGGAATCGGAATGGCCAAATCCCCCAAAGCGCTTGGTTCGTGACTGGAATCGGAATCAGAATCGGAAAGAAAATTTGAATCTATAGAGAAGAGTAGGGATTGAGTTCTATATAGATTGGGCCATTCCCATTCTATCCTGGAATTGGAATATGACTCTTTCCAACCAAACGGTTGGAATGGGAGTCACCCATTCCCATTCCGATTCCAGACCTCCACTCCTTCCAACCAAACACCCCCTAAATTCTGTAGGTGTGAGAGCAAGCATGATAATTCTAGGCCGGTTTCACATTGAGACGCTAGATACCCTCCATTGAATCAGGCATTGGCGAGGCCAGCTTCAGATCACTCTCATTGCTTGACACATCTTTGATTATTTATGTCTCTGTTTCTTCCAATTTAAAAGTGGGGCTTATTTAGTTACACAATTTGCGTTTTGAAAAAATATGTTTATCTTGAAAGGCAGCCTCCTTGTCCCAAAGTTACACATGGAAGTTAGACCACAAGATGTGGTACAAAGAGTACTAGTGGAAGTAATGGACTTCTGACATGTTTGCTGGGATATATTCAGTAGTTGAATGAAGAAAGCTATGATTTCAAACTTGAGGAATAAGTCTTGAGAATTGGTGCTAATAAGTTTGATCTCCGAGTGGTTCTTATGAAGATAGTGGTGCAACATATCTAGGTTTACATTGTTAAAGGGGAATACTTTAGGCATACTAGTGCTAGCAGAGGTAATACTGTGAATTTGTTGTAGTTCATGGGGTACAAAGAAGCAAAGGAAGGGTTCATGAAAAACTGAAGTATAACAGGGGGTGAAAGGTGTCTGATTTGGGCATTCTTGGCTTAAAAGCTATCTCAGGGAATAGATGTAGTGGACCAGCGGTTCGATACAGTTTTGTGGTTTTCTTTTTTTCTTTTTGTGAGTTGGGGCAAAGAAGTTTTGAGCTCATTTGGATTTACAATTCTTTCTCTGGAGGACAGATTCCTCAATGTGACAGCTTGCGCCAAAGAAGTTCAATTTTATAGTGCCCTATGTATTTATCACTCTGATATACCTCAATACATGAATCCAAGTAGATTCCAAGTCACTGCTTGTAGTGACAGAGATTTGAGCTATCATTCTTTTGAATAATTTGGAGAATATTGTTACCATGCAAGTTGGTAGCATTGAATGGTTCAGAGTTTGTTCTTTAGATCTCTGCTATGAATGATGCTCCTGCCAATTTATATAGTTACGTATATATGTGGAGTGTTTCACTGCTGGAGTAATTTCCTTTACTAATTTGGATATTTGATTTTGTTGATTTCTTTCTCTGGCCATTTTTGTTACTTAAACCCTTGCTGTCTCTGTCCTTGTTGGCTCCTTACTGCTTCTCTTGAATCATTATTTTATGTTGTATTAGATCCTTGCATATGGAGCGCTGACAAAATTGATGAAGATGGTGAACTCCAGTTTTACAGAAGAAGCCATAAAGGCATTATATGCCATTTCATCTTTGATCAGAAATAACGAAGTTGGTCAGAAATTGTTTATTCAGAGGATGGAAATATAATGCTTCAGGTAAATAATTGCATGACTAATTTGGTTATAAATTTCAGGTATGGTGATCTTGAGTCATAATTCTATTTTGCAGGATATAATGACCAACTCTAGCATGGATATTCGCCTTCAGAAGAAGGCTGTTTCTTAGTTGCAGATTTAGCAGACTTTCAATTAGGAAATGCAGACAATGCTGAACTTTCTTACCTTGGTGATTGCCTCTTCTTAAAGGCTGTCGTTGATTTAACATCTGCACCTGACCTTGATCTTCAGGAGAAGGTATGTCTCTGGCCTTTCATAATGACTATTAAATTGGAACATAATATGCATATGATTGAAATCGAGATTGATGCATGTGAATATGGGCTATTAGTTTCGTGAGAGAGAATAATAAGAGATGGTGAAGGGGATGTGTATTAGGGAATTTAAACAACTTACAAAAATGCAACTGTGATGGAAAAGAAATAGAAATCTGGATTGTCTGATTACTTTTCTGAACAGTGGAGTTGCAAAGTTAAACAAATATTCCACCTGGAACTGCAGGAGGATTTATAAAATTATTTAACTATATAGATTATGGTTTTCTCTGGTAATTGTGTACACATTGGTGACTATTGTTCTGGCCGGGTAGCAGATTTCTTTATAAAATGATTTGTCCTTCTATGCTAGCTTGTAGATTATTTATAAAGACAAGTCTTTTTGAGAAGTCAAAGCTTGTTTTTTCAACAACTGGGAAATTCCTGTTTAAAGAGAGAAACTTCCTTCTCAAAAGACAGTAGCTGATGAGACCAGATAAAAGCAATGCCCAAGAAACCAGATGCAAACATTTTAATTATCTGTACAGGTTTATATTAGACTGAGATTTCATTGCCTATACTCAAGTTCAATATCCGCTTGACCATTAGTCCAGTTTTGAATAATTATTTACTCCTGAGGTTTCTCATTAAGTGACAAAGCAAGAGGTTTTTGAAATACTTGGTAATAATTCACCGTTTCCTTTAAGAAGATTCGGGTGGCATTTGTGGAATGACTTTGTGCAGTTTGTAGACTAGTAAACCTTAAGGGATTAGTATAATAATTGTCTTTTGTATAATCAAGTTACTAATGGTGGTTTTGGATTGTGATTGTCATGAATCGCTATAAGCTTCTCCCATGTTATTTGTTTTTCTTCTGTGAAGCATGTGTTTTTTTCCCTAATTACCTGCATTTTCAGGATCTGAGGATTTAATTTTAACTATATTAGTTATTCTTTCAAAATATAAAGTTCATGGATTATGACTTAAGTTTTCTAATGATCATCTCATGTACTCAGATATGTGTTTCATGCAGGCTTTGATGGCTATTAGGAGTCTACTCCAGCTTACCTCCACCAAGGCTTTATATTTCAAAGATTTCTGCAGTCTAGATGAAGTCTTGGAGAGAATGAGGGAGCATCTGGTTAAGTTGATGTCACAGGAGGAACACACAGAATATGCTAGGGACTTGGAGAGCCTCCGTAGAGAGGTTTACATCATATTCCACAAAAGGTCGAGCAGGTATGTGTTGCGTATACTTTATTTGTAGTTGAGACTAGGCATATGATGTTTATTGGTATGATGTGCAGGTGACATGGGTTCCAACATGACATGAATCCTGGTTCTGGGTCTTAATTTTGTATTGAAACCATCAGAGTGGAAAGTAGAAAGCATTGTGATGCTGCTATAGTCCCTTCAGAATTTTCTCCTCGGGTGCAGCTGCAGAATTTTATTGTTCTTGGCACGTTGGAATCTGTAGCCCATTCTTTTCTGAGACGGGAAGATAAGAGGAGCTTGGAAAATTGGAAGTGTGAACGGTAATTAGTGGATAATTGGGGCAGTGATCAGTTTTGTGTGAAATATCTTTTGGAGAGCTCAGCGCCCATGAAATCCTACTAGTTGTAGAAGCTGCCTGTTGTTATAGAACTAACAAATACAAGTCACAAATTCTTATATTTTCTCTTAATCTTACTATTGGAAATATTCTTGTCAGCTGCATCTGTGCTCGGTTCAGCTTCTTGACCCCTAAACTGTTTGACTGGTGCCCCTCAAGAGTGGGAGAAAAGAGGGAAATAGCATCCAGAATGTGTGCACATACATTGTACATTTTTCCCCTTCTGCTTGTTATTTCCGTACTAGTCTTACCTGTTGATGTTGAATGAGGGCTCTAAACAGATTGGATGATGGCGTTCTATATCCTTATCTTTAGTAATTGGGTGATACAAATATTAGTTGTATGCTAAAATTTATGTTTTAAGTTTGGTCATTGTTTCAAAGTTAGCCTATTTAAAATTTTATTTACAAAAAGTTGTCTTAACAATCTTAAAAACCTTCTACAGGAATTGCTTGTTTGTTACATTTAAAATTTTTCAGCTTTTGTTTAAAAGCTGATTCAAGTGGAGTGCACTGCAGTTTCACAAAGTGGTCTGTCTTGTACCTTTTATTCATGTCATTTTGCAGCTTGTTTGGATCTATTCGAGCTGCAGAACCATCCAATAACATTACATTAAACCCAATTTCAAAAACAGGACTTTAAGGCCCATTTGATAATCCAGTCTTTGATGCTTTTTTTAAAAAACTCTCTTTGATTCATGTTTTAAGAAATTGGACTTTGGGTAGGCCATTATTATCCCTTAATACTCTTTGAAGGTTATACACGGGAATGCATTAGAAGTCTGATAATAAAACATGATTTTAAAATTATTTAATAAAGCATCTTAGCAGGTCAACGAGAAGAGTTGTTGCTTTGGTTGCTAGGTTAGGGTTATATATTATTACAGACTTCAGCAGTTTGAATTAGTTAAATCACTTTTATTAGGATTTATGAAACCTTGTTTACAGAGTTTAACCGAGTTTAACCTTGCTTTAGGTATGGGGATGAAAGCGGGATGGAAAATATTCGTCTGGATCTATGTTTATATTCTTATTTATTTAGATATGTATAAAAATTTAGGCATTCGATTAATATTTGTATGTGTATTTATATTGCTTAAAGAAAATAGGTATACATATAGATTAATAACTATCTTATTCATAATTGGATATCCAATTTTATATGTAATTTTATTTAATTTTATATAATATTTATAATTTTTTAAAAATAATAATCATAATAATATATTATTAATTTGATTTATTATTTATTTAATAATATTTTTGATTCTATGATCGTAACGTTTAATTATTCAATTATATCCATATTGGTATCTATACATCGAATATCTCATTTGTATCTGTATCCATTTAGAATAAGGATATGAATTTGTGCATCTGAATAACATCCATATCTATGCTTCTCAAATAAATAAAATAGATATAAATATATTAATATCTAATCTATATTCGATTTGATTTCAGATCTATTTGTGTATCGACTTTTGATCCATCATTCAAACTAGACTATCTCATCAAGCAGATTTTTTATCCAATTGCCAATTTGGTCTCGGCCATCTCATCAAGCAGTAATCAAATGCATCATTTTATTGAAAATAAAGAAGCATAAAAAATGGAAAGATGATCTTTTGTTGTCACTAAACCCTGATGGCCACATGTTTAGAGATCAATTGGGAGCTTCAACGAGCATAAATTGCTCGCGATGGTTGGGGAGCCTGAAAAGAAATTTACTCATCGGAGTGTGTTTAGCAAAAGACCTTTTCATGCGTTAGAGTTTAGAGAATAATTGAAGAAGAAAAGAAGAGAGCAAGAGCAAAATATTAGCTCTGGAGTTGAGCTTTACCCGAAGATCTTCTTTTTTATCTCTTTATATAGAGATAGAGTCATAGGCTAGCACATCGGAATTTGATAGGCCATTGAGCTAATGGGGTCATGATCTGACATGTCGCAGGAATCCATCTACTAACCTATGAACCAAGATTGTTAGTCATGGGCATCAGTAGTAGATCATGCCTATGGATCAAATTTGTTAGTCATGAGTGTCAGTAGTAGATTGTGCCCATATTCTGAAAGTTTCTGAGAGATTTTAGGGATCATCCACGTAGCCGAATAAACAATAGCTTGAGATCGAGGTAGGATCGAGGCTTTGCCTCAGACATATTAACATTGATGCGGGCCTTTGAATGTCATCTCTTGTTGTCAGTCGGGTCTCGATATCAGAGTTGGTAACTGACTGAGCTGAAGGTCACGTGGAGGCCGACGACATGGCACTGCTTCACCTCGGATTCTTGGGTCTGCCCATGACGCCCAAGGTGGTCTTCCTAGGCCATCAATGGGTATTTGATTGCAATCAAGGAGGAGACGTTGGGTCCTATAATGGGTAAGCCCCATAATAGTTGCCCCCACCTCGGGTTTGGAGTGGTATCACCGCTTCGGGCAAAGGATAGTTAGCCCTGGGTTGATTGTTGGTTGCTGATTTGACCTCTCTCCTCGGGACATTTGTTTATAGTATATGGTAGAGGGAACCTTGGGTCTTCCATTAGTATGTTTCTTCGCCATCCTCATTATAATTATGATGGTTGGGGAGTTCCATGCACAGCGTCACAATGGTTTGGAAAAGGAGATCTGGGATTACCTCCAAATTTGTCAGAGTCTACCATGTGTTGAAAGTCTACCATGTGTTGAGCGTCGATAGGCCTTGTATCGCGTCTCACAAATCGATCTAGGTAGTTTGTTTTGAAGGCTATGACAAGGAGTTGTGCAATTCAAGGGCCTTAATGCGTGTGGCCTTTAATGCTCCCGGCTTTCAAAATGATATTTGCCAAAGGAGACAACTGGGGCACCTTCCCTTGGAAGGCATAATTTCTGAAGCCATTTGGGTAATGACATTTGGCACACAACCAAGATGGTAGTTGAGTGCGCCCTTGTCCACTTTCTTTATAAATGGAGGAAGCCTTTTGTCTGGAGTTGAGTTTGTTTACCTAGCCCCCATGGTGTCACTGTTGCGGCTTTCTACCGATGTTCGATGGTCGGCGTTCACCTTTCCATGGAGGGGTTTTCCCCCACCTTCAGTTGGCTACACGGGGTCCAAGAGGGAGCACCTTTAGGCATTCTAGCTTGGCATGGGAGGTATTGAAAATGTAGTTGCTCCAGCTGTGCAACTGCAATAGACATTAGCTTGAGGAAGATGCTCATGTTTCAACCATCCCAGCTAGGGCCACTTATTGATTTTCTTATTATTGAGGTTCCATCTCCCTGGCGTGGGCTTGCAGCAACCTACTTGGATAAACTGCTTTGGCTGTTGGTTCAGACGAAAAGCGAGCAACCACAGCAAGACCTTCTTAGCACCTAGTCCTCTAGGAACATCTTGGACCTTTTTAGAGGGTAGTCTTTTTCCTAGGATTTTCTGAAGGAATATCTAAGGACCAATATCCTTTGGTACGGACCAGCAACCATCAAGGATATTTTCTCTATATGGATGTCATCGGAGGTCTGCTGAATGAGGTGCAACTTTGCCTTCATGCCTAAGGATGTCGACTGAGCTTGTATTTTTGTTTCTTTCCGTTGTAATAGGCTATACTTGAATGAAGTCAATTTGTAACGAGTTTCTTTGAATGAAATGAACATGAACCTCATTTGAATGAGATGACTTTCTTTCTATCTCTTGTATTGGATGATCTCAGTCTTCAAGATTGGCTGCTTATTGTTGGTTTGGTAGTCAGCTTGATGAACTAATCGAGCCATCGGTGGAGTGGGAATTCTCGATTCAAGTATGGGTTCGAGGACATTGTATCCAAATTCTCAGCATTTGGGGTCGGTCCTCAACTAGTCCATGGATTTTATCTCCACTAAAATGATGACATCATCTTTTATCCAATCACTGGTGTGCCCAGGAAGGCATTGATGAGGATTTATCTAAGGTTGATGTGAGGTTCTATGTGGTGGTGGCATTCTTGCAGGTCGTAGTTGTCATCCTGAGTCGTCGTCCAACTCGAATGAGGATGAGTGTCGACTCTACTGGGAATGAGGGGCATCAATCGATTAGGTCTCAAGAGTTCTCGTCAGCTTATAAGTAGGGTGGAAAGTCCGTGTAATCATTCTCAGTAAAGATTTGAGGTCGAGAATCCGAGAGACTGCCTTAGTAGCTAGTTGCCCTCCACTCCTGGTCCCAAGATAGTCTCGCTATTTTAGGTGAAAGGGGCAACCTCGTCCTTGTTTTGACTTCGATTCTTGGCACCTCTTTGGAAAGTCATCTTTTCAGCCACCCAACACATTGTCGCCTTGGAAAGGAGTACTTAGGTGTTTTGTCATTTCGTGAGTTGTGCAATTATAATGATGAGGGAGTAGGACAAAGCATTGTGTTGCCTTTATTCCAACTGATTTGATGATCTACGAGATTGTCCTTGAATCAACTGTTGTTCCCATATGTCAAAATACTATTGGCGGTGGGTAGTCCCCACGGATCTTGCCTTATATGGTGACATCACAGGATAGGTATGGTAAAAAGTCGGGACATCCGTTGGCGTAGATCGTGCAACATGTTGATATCAATAAGGAAAGGAGGCCAAGGTTTCAATCGCATGCGACCGAAGAGGGTACATATAGCTATAGCCTATCTCCTTTGTTACTCTTTTCCTTCCCTATGAAAGCTTGTCTGTTGTAGTCGAGAGGGAGCCTTCTGCTCCCCCTTTCCTCTGGTTCTGCTATCGTTCCAATTTTTTCCAATCATCCTTGCAACTTCTAGAGGTTATTTTCTTCTTCCCCTCCTCTTTTTTGTTCTTACACTCTTCTTTCATAGCTTTCCTTTATTTTCCTATTGTCCTTCTTTTTCGCTGACCCTTCTATCTTCTTTTCTTCCATTCCAATGTCAAGTCCTGGGAATGGGTCTAGAGGAAGAAGTTGCCTGAGGGATCAGGGCTCTCAACCTCCCTACCACCAGGAGGTGTCTAAGGATTTTCCTCGATTATCCACTAAAATGGGTTTTTCATCTCGTCCAAGATAATCTTCAGCTCGAAGATCAAAAAATTTGGTCGTCGAGCACTTCTCAAATCTGAAAAATGAGGGGTCCATCGGGATTGAATCTGACTTGGCACGACTCTGGGATCTATATCATATCCGGGGTTTGTATCAACGATTAGCTTTGGGTCCAAGAGGATGGATGACCCTCATCTGAGAGGGTTGCATCACCATTTATGAAGAGTTTTTTTGATCTGGACTTTGGTTCTCTCTTCTTCCATTCTTTTATCACATTTTTGACCTTTATCGAATTGTTCCCACATAGTTTGCCCCAACTCCATTCAAATTCTTTGTTCTTTCATTGTCTTTTGTGATATTCTTCATATTTCCTTGAAACCATCTTCTTTTGGGCTCTCTTCATCCTAAAAAGTATTCTCAGAAAAGGGGCTAGTGGTATTTTGGCCCCCGACTCCATCGTCAATTTATTACTGTTCTTCCTTCTTCCATCCATGGTGGAAGAATATGTTTTCTTTATCTCAGCTGACCCCCCATGGGACTTCAGCTACATTTGGACCGAGCCCGTTGGTAAACTGAATAGGAACTATGCAGTCCTTGATCAGGATCGAGAAGATTTCCAACTTCTGCTCGATGCTGAGGTACCTCCTTAGCATCAGCTGTTGATCGAGCAGAATCTATACAATATCAGACTGAGTCTGATCAATTCTTTAGGTGTAGCTTTAGTTTCTCCCTTTATCTTTCTCGTAGCGTCCATTCTTTTATATTATTTGATTAACTTTTTTGCTTGGTTTTGTAGTTACGAGGCTCTTTGCTGAGATGATCTAAAATGCTATAAAGAAGACATCAGGGTTTGATGTGCCTTAAATTATACTGCAGTGCATGGTGTGCAATGTGGCACATTCAGTGAGTACGGATCGATCTCATAAAAAATTGAGTTTTTAAAGTGTATTTAAATTCTTACTTGGGCGAGCTCTAAAGAAAGATGGAGAGATTGCTTGTGACTACTACTAAAGCAATGAGAGAAATAATTGCAGATTATATCAACTAAAAAGATCTAGGACTTTTGAATTCACTAGACCAATGAATTAGATAGCCTTTCTATGATTTCTTTATGATGTCTCTTGATTAAGGTATAAAACATGAGTAAGCATGGATCATGAAGAGATTTAACTCAATTATAATCTGTTGTTGCAAAAATCTGCCGGCGTCGGAGATGCTGGAGTCGAGGGTGCCGCGGTCGCCGTCGGGACCTGCAAAAGAAGTCTAAATCGGAGTTGGGGTTGCTCCGGCAAGACCCTTCGATGCTCAAGTCAGTTCTCTGCCTCAACAAGAATGGAGTGCTCGAACGGAGATTTTAGCAGAGTTTTGAGATAGAGACTAGAGCTTAGAGAATAACGTATCTGGGAGGCCTTATTTATAGGCAGAGAGCGCAACAGACTTGATAGTGACGCCTGTAACTGCCTGGTAGTGGGCCGTTCAGGAGTTTGTTACGGAGGATAGTGGAGTAGAGACGTGGACATCGTTACGGCTTGCTGCGTGGGCCTGTTGCGGAGAGTGGAATGATGTCCGTTGTCGTGACTTGCCAGAGCATGATGGAGCCGCGTGGGGTCCATTACAGGAAGTGGAGTGGCATTGTGGCCGTTATGGGGCTTGTCAATGAGTCCGAGCCCGTCGGGCGAAGCTCGGTAGGGGTGTCTGGAGGAGCGGCGTGACTCCCAGTCTGAGGGAAGCTCGGATGTTTCCGAGGTTATTGACGAACCCGCTGCAGACGGGTGTCTCAGACGTTGGCGCTGCGTAGGCTGAAGTGGTTTTACTGTGGAAGCTCGGTTGGAGAATTCTTGTTGGTGAAGCTCGGCTGGTATCGGCTTGGTGTGGAGGTTCATTTGAAGGCTGTCTGCTGGGAAGACCTGGTTACATGAGGGGTCCGGTGGAAGATCGTCTGACGGCTGGGCTTGGGAGATGTCACTAAAGCCCGTTCACTGGAAGAACCTGCAGAACATCATTGAAGTTCGGATGGAATTGATGAAGGTCGGTTGACACTGTTGGAGGGAGGTTGGCATTGTCGGAGGTCGGCGACTGGAGGGATGTGGGGATGCTGGAGATGGTTGGTCGTTGAGAGAATCCAGCTGCTAGAGCTCGTCTGTTGTAGGAGTTCGTTCGACTGTGAGAAGGCCCATCCGCTACAGGAGTCCGGTTGGGGCTTGTTTTGTAGAAGCCCGGACAGGAACAGCTTATTGAAGAAGCTCGGCTGGAATCCTCCTGTGACATAAGTTTGGGAGGTATTTGTTCATGGTAAGAGGTTTGGAGAGAGTTTATTTGGGACAGACCACTCGTAGTTGGAGCTCGGAATAGGCCGTCCGTGCTAGAGGTTCGACGCTATCCGCTCTTGGCGGGAGCTCGGAGTTAACCGCTCCTTGAGGGAGTTTGGATGATGTCTGCCTGCAATTGGAGCCTGGAAAAGGAGTCCGGCTCCTGTAGGAGTTCAGATTGACTCTTCCTGCAATAGAGGTTAGAAGAAATCCGGCTTCCGTAGGAGTCCGGACAAAATAAATTGGCTCCCGTAGGAGTCCGGTTGAGGTAACCGATTCCTGTAGGAGTCCGGATGAAGTAAACCGGCTCCCGTAGGAGTCCGGATGAAGTAAACCGGCTCCCGTAGGAGTCCGGATGAAGTAACTGGCTCCGTAGGAGTCCGGATGAAGTAACCGACTCCCGTAGGAGTCCGGATGAAGTTTACCTGCTGTTGGAGTTCGTCTCCCGTAGAAGTTCAGTCGAGCGGACCGCCTTTC
>KE508059.1:33921-44369 GCA_000441515.1 Elaeis oleifera | reverse complement strand
GCTCCACTTCCTGCAATGAACCCCACGCGGCTCCATCATGCTCTGGCAAGTCACGACAACGGACATCGTTCCATTCTCCACAACAGGCCCACGCGACAAGCCGTAACGATGTCCACGTCTCTACTCCACTACCCTCCTTAACAAACTCCTGAACGGCCCACTACCAGGCGGTTACAGGCATCGTCATCAAGTCTGTTACGCCCTCTACCTATAAATAGGCCTCCAGATACGTTATTCTCTAGGCTCTAGTCTCTATCTCAAAACTCTGCTAAAATCTCCGTTCGAGCACTCCATTCTTGTTGAGGCAGAGAACTGACCTGAGCGTCGGAGGATCTTGCTGGAGTAACCCCACCTCCGATTTAGACTTCTTTTGCAGGTCCCGGCGGCGACCGCGGCATCCTCGACTCCAGCATCTCCGACGCCGGCGGATTTTTGCAGCAACATAGCTTATGAAGTATTAATTGGGTTTAGAGAAACTTGATTGGGTTCAAGGTAACCTTGCTAGCACATGGTTGGATCCAGTTTCTCTTTTCATTTGGATTTCTTATTTGATAAGATAATTCAAACTTAATTACCTGCTAATAACTTAAATGAATTAGATTCATGAGACTCCAATTATTGGGTGTCTAAGATTTTTCATTATATGAATTAAGGGTGCAAGTCCCTTATTAATTTTCTTGATAGTTTATCTTGGGTGCCATCTTGATTTGATCAAGTTGGGTGTGTCCTATGATTAGAGGGCTTTTTGATCTTATATGGGGCATCTTTTGGGTGTGTTTTGGGATATGAAATAATGGGTGAAAGGATCCCAATTTTTGGTGCCTAAAGGATCTCCTAAAGTAAGTTGAATAACTTAAGTTATTAGGAAACCCAATGCAAGTAGGACTTGTATTATGAGATTGAATAGAATTCAACACTCATACTTATTTAAAGGGACCTCTCCTAAGATCCCTAGAGCATCTAACTAGCACCCCACATGCCACAAAGGAGACTCCCACGCCCTCTCTTCCTCTCCCTTTCTGTTCTCCCCTTGGGCATCCCACATGCCCCATCCTTTGGGACGTCCCAAGCCCTTCCACGCCCAAGGCTTTGGGTGTTTTCTTTCTTGCTGATTTTCAGCATCTGGTAGCAGCACATAGTAAGGAAGAAATGCTAGAGAAGAGGAGAAGAAGAAGATCAAGAAAAGAGATCAAGTATTGATCATGATCCAGGCTTCGTTCAGATTCAGCAGGCTGAATTTTTTTAGAGAAAAAAATTTAATTTCTAGAGGACTGTTTCAGATTGATCTCGAGTGGATACCCATAGAGATCGGATACTTATACAGCTAGAAAAGAATCTTTTCTCTTCCAGATCCAGATTTGAAGAAAAGATTGCGAAACAGGTATGTGAATTGATCACAATATGAATTTCAGCATATGTCAATTTCAGCACATAAACTAGATCCTTGTAGTTTTATGTTTTATACATGCATGATTCAAATTAAAAATATTTTAATCTTGTATTCTGCTGTGATGTTTAGAAAATTAACTTTTGAAACACACATGCATGCTCCAAACTTCGAATTCCAACAACAACATCGCATCTCAAAGTAATTTCAGCTTTTTGCACCTGATCTGGATGGTCGGGTGAATTCTCCTCCTTTCGGTCAGGTAGCGATCTATGTAGAGGACCTTCCAGCTGATCTTCACTTTTTGATTCCAGAGTTTGCTCAAAATTTTTTTGATTATTATAGGATTTGTCCTGCCCATCTGGCCCCAAACTCCATTCGACTCATCATCAGCCTTATCTTGTTGCATCAGATAATTCTGGCCAATCTCCGACCGTCTCTCTTTCATGCTTTCTTCATCCTTCGCCCATATCTTAAGGCTAAGGGGTGGTGGTTCTTTGGCCTGAGATAGGATCTGTCTTTCATTACTGACCTCTCTTCTTCCATCCATGGATGGAAGAATCAGTTCCTTTTCATTTCTTCTTCCTCGCTTAGGATTTTCCGTCTTCTTGGGGTGCACCTAGATTGGGTCCGAATGAACACAGTCGAGTTGATGTCGTCGATCGGAAAGACTTCTTATGTTTGAAAGATATAGAAGTCCCTCCGCAACAGGAGCTACTGAAGGAGCAGAACCTGTACGATGTCGGACTTAGTTCGACATCTTTCATAGGTATAGCATAATATGCTTCAGCTTTTTTTTTTGACTTCAAAACTTTGTAGCTAAGTCGTTGTCATCTCTTTATAGGCATGAGACCGTCGGTAGATAGGATTCGACAGGTTGCGGCTAGGAAGAGGCCTGCCAGTGTGGGTCCATCTCGGGGTCCGAAAAAGAGTCGGACTGAAACTCCTTCGGTGGCGTCGGTGGTGGTTTCTAAAGCCAGTGCTGATTATGTCATAGCACTACCGACTTCGACGGTCCTTCCACCACCAAAAGTGCCTCCGTCAGTCGAGCAGATAGGTGGTGATGACATCATGATCGCTGAACCACCACCGGTGAGAACAATGCTGGCGACATCTCAGGTGCTATCACCATCTCGAGTGCCGTCTACACCTAAATGGATGGTGGCAGCAGTCGGTCAATCATCCGCCCAAAAATACGAAAAGGCACCAATCGAGGATACTCCAGAAGATTTTATGGAGCACTGTGATATTCGGATACCTGGTGGGGAGTTGGCCCTACAGAACCCAAAGCTGGCTAAGTGGCTTCTGAAGGCTGTACTTGTCCCGATAGATTAGGAGAATAGGAGGAATCGGACTGTGTATGATATGTTCTCATCATTTTACCCAACAATCCTCAGTGTAAGTCGGTACTCTATTTTTCATTTGTCTTTCTTCTACTTGCTTTTTCTAACTGTTCTCTTCTTCTTTTCAGCTGGTGTATGATATGTCAGCATTAGAAAGAAGATATCAGAGGATCACAGATCTCCGTCGGACATGGGTCGAGAAAGTTGCAGCCATAAACACCGACAGAGCTACTACCACAGAGCGTCTTCAAGCAGCAACTGAGCGAGAAGAGAAGTATCAGAAAAAATTTTCTACATGAAGGCCAAGTTGGAGTCGGCTCGAGCCGAGTTGGAGTCAATGCAATAGTCCATCATATCCCAAGAGGCCCAGATCCAGAAGAAGAAAAGCATAATCAGTCGACTTCGGGGGAATGCGATGACTATTTTCATGAGTTGGAGGGTGAACGCAAGAGGCATCGAACCACCGAAGCACTGTTGGCACTGGCCGATGCTGAGTCGGCTGCCACAAAGAAGCGATGAAGACTGCTTAGGAGGCTCTTAGTCGGGCCATTGAGGTGTACAAGCAGTGTAAAGATTTTAAACAAGAAGTCCTCAAGGGCAGTGATGAGGCCTACTAGGTCAGATACGGGGATTGCATTTAGACCTAAGCAGCATCATCACCTTATGTGTTCAAACTCAAGGATATATCTAGAAATTTGAAGAGTTGGATGATGAACGAGTGTAGGAGAAGCCTAAGCCCTGCCCGAAAGGCCTCCTCATATAAACCAAGCCAACTAGGGGGAGGACGCCAATCTGACCACTTTGTCCAAAAAATTCTAACTTGTATTTGGAAGAAATCCCGAACTAAGCTCGAAGCAAGCTCAAATTGTTCAAGTCCATTACCGACTGGTATTGTTCGGGCATGAAGGGCTTCTTAGCCTTAGGCCTGACATCTGGCTCCTCGGGGTTATTCCCCGATAAAGGATCAGAGGACCAGCCCCTTGCTGTGTTTGCCGGTCCATCCATCCTCAGCCTAGAAACTAAATAAAGAATCAATGGAGGAGAGAAAACAAGGAAAAGTAAGAGCGGAAGGACCAACAAGCGAAACTGATAGGATGGAAGCAAGAAGCATTGGGGATAGGCTTGAAAGATCAACCTGCTCAACTGGAGATTGCTTAGTTGGGAACCTGGAGGGACAGTCGAGGATCACTAATAAGGCCTTGGTCTTTGTCGAAGGAGCACCGCTATCATAGAAGAGAAGAAAGCAATGAAAAGAAGAAGAATTAAGGAAGAAAGAGGTGCCTCTATTTATAAATGCTTGGGTAAATTACAAAAACCCTCCTGAGGTTTTCATTTGTTACACTTGCACCATTAGTTTGCAAAATCTACACTTACACCCCTCTCTTATAATAGGGTTACTCAAATCATTTCAAAACTATAAAATGATGATATTGCCATCCATTAATTTTAGTGAAAAGAAGCCAGTCAATGTCCACAATGGTCGCAGAGTTGATCTCTCTTCTCCTATAGCTATAGAAGTGCCTCTCCTTCCTCTTCTTCTCCTTTACCACTATCTTCTTTCTATTCTCTATGCTATTTCTATTGCTGAGATTCTGGCTATGGTGCAATTGCCATGTCTGCAAGGCCTTCCTGAGCTTGTCGTGGACCGCAGAGTTCATGAACCTCTGCAACTGGTACACCCACCTCCCCACCAATCGTCTATCAAGACCATCCATATCCATGTCCTTGGCAACGTGGTCACTGCCAACCCGACAATGTAGAGCACATGCTCAAGACCTGGTTCGACAACTTTTCCAAGGGGAAGCCCTTCTCGTCCCTCCTCGGCAACCTCCTCGGTCGTGGCATCTTCAATGTCGATGGCGACTCCTGGCAGTTCCAGCACAAAATGGCTGGCCTCAAGCTTGCGAGCATGTTCGTCCGCTCATACGCCTTCCACATCGTCATCGCCAAGATCCACCACCGCCTCATCCCCCTCCTCGCCTCCCTCTCCGATGGCATCATCGATCTCCAAGATGTGTTCTGATGCTTTGCCTTTGACAACGTATGCAAGATCTCTTTCGGACTTTACCCGAGCTTCCTGGAGGTGTTGCTGCCCATGTCGGAGTTCATAGCGGCCTTCGACATGCCATCGAGGTTGTCTGCCTAGTGGGGAACGATGGTGGCACCGGTGGTGTGGAAGCTGAGGTGGCTTTTGAACGTGGGCTTGGAGAGGGAGCTGAAGTGGGCCATTCGATTAGTAAATGTACTAAATGACACAACATGTCATAAACTTCACCAGCAGATTATGAAGCCTGATAACTACTTAGTTTCCTGCCAACGTATCACAAAGTATGGACAAGTGATTCTTTTTCACCATGGGGCTTGGCATGAGCCCATGTCTGAAGAATCAGACTTGCCAAGGGCCCAACAGCACCAAGTTCGTCGTGACCATCAACAACATATCCTTCATGATGCCGACCATAGCTCTTCTCTAGGTCCACTTCTTTGGGCAGTCAAAGGGCGTTTACTCCTTGCACTTCCCATCTAGTCCACTGGACCCTCCAACAACATAGTGGTGAGTAATGGAACCAAGTTAATGGTGCTTCCTTTCAATGCCATTGTGGAGCTGGTGATGCAGGACACCAGCATTCTAGGGGCGGAGAGCCACCACCTCCATGGCTTCAACTTTTTTGTCATGGGGCAAGGCTCTGGCAAAAGATCCAGCCAAGTTCAACCTAGTGAACCCATTGGAGAGGAACATGGTTGGGGTGCCGGCTAGTGGGTGGGTCGCCATCTGATTCCGTGCTGATAACCTTGGTGAGTAGACAAGTGCATGTAGAAATGCCTGCTAGAGTGCTAGGCCATGCCATATTCTTACATCGATCGATGCTTTGCTTTAAGTATGAATATTGAGTTGGGTTTGTGGGCCCATACAAGTGTGTGGTTCATGCATTGCCACCTAGAGGTCCACATGAGTTGGGTTTGAAGATGGCATGGTTGATCTCGGATGGGAGCCTCCACAACCAGAAGCTGCCTCGTCCACCATCTGATCTTCCCAAATGTTGAAAGGTCGGAAGGGAGCTGGGATCTGCCTCCAGTCGATGGGACCTTCGTGAGGAAGGGGATGGAGGAGAGAAGGCCAGATTTTAGGGAGATGGAGGAGAGGATGTCGGATTTTAGAGGAGGGTTTCCCACTTCCTTTTGTTATTATACATTGTTGAGGCTATTAAGGTCATTTCTAAAAAATTTAATGATGTAGCATTTGAGTCCGAGTTAAGCTTAACAGGCAGTTTAATGGCATGGGTTAAACTGTAGGCTTAAAATAAATGTGAAGGATGTCGGTATAGGTTTTGTAAATTATTGGATGTAACTGTAATTTCGACCTAATCTCGGAGATTTTTTGTAATTTACCCTAAATGCTTCAGATGGCCCTGATCCTGCATCAGTTTGCCCAGGGTTGTTAGATTGCCACCACATGGCATCACAGAATAGGCCAAACTTATATCTCCAGACAACACTTTATGCACATGTCTCAAAGGATGCGTGTGATGCTTCAAGTCTGACATGCCCCATTAACAGGCGCCGCTTGACGGCTTTTGCTTGCTGTGCCGATCCTTGATGTGATGTTTCATTTGGACCAAGAGACCAACATGCTTTGATCACTCGAAGGAATAAAATCTGTGACATGTGTCCTCAACAAATATGATCTAATGTAGTTCCTTAGCCCGACCCAATTTTGGCTCAAACCTAGGAGCTCTTGCTTTGCCTGACGACCCTTGCTTCAGCCAACTACTATTTCTATCAATCCGAGATTCCTCGATCGGCTTTGATTCGTATATTTAGAAGGATTGACCAAGAGCTCCCGCATGTCTTTTCAAATCATACGATTGTTTGGAACAATTAGCCATAAAATAGATAAAGCAATGATAACCGCCAAATCCTAGGAGATCAGATCAAAATCTTAGAGTAGTGTGCTCAAAGTGGTCGGGATAGCCTCAAACGACTCTTCTCTCTCATGGCTCTCATTCCTGTCTATAAATAGAGGTAACCAACAGACTCCAAGATATACTCCCTCTCTCTTATATGTTTCTTTTCATCTGTTTCGAAATTTTAATTTGAACATCGAAAAATTTTGTCGGAGTTAACTCTAATAATTTTTTTTTTTTTTTACAGATCTTATCATCATTATTTTGCCGTCATCCACTCCAATTGTACCTGCCTCAAGTCAGAAAATTATAGTAACTCAAACTCGAGTCAGGTGGGTCTATTTTTTATTCCAAATAGGACCAGATGACATATAGCCCAATCAGGTGACTGAGGTTGAAAGACATCGACCCAATTCATGATTTAAATCTGATCCAATTTACAATTGGTTGCATTCCTTGTTTCGCATGTACCGCAGAAACAGACGGGACAACCTCGGTCATCGACAAAAGCCCCGCAGTCCCGCTGGAGTCTCCCATGGGAGGCAACGTCAATCGAAGAAGGAACCCCCATGGCTTCGGTGGCGCCTTCGGAACCCTTGGTGAAGGTAGCCGAGCTCCCGGCCGTGGGCGGGCTCTCGTCACCTCGCGCCCCATCAAGCCCGGCGACGTCCTCCTCTCCGTCTCCCCCCTCCTCCTTTACCCCGCCACCCTCCCCTCCTCCGCCGCCTTCCCTTCTGCTCCCACTGCTTCCGCTCCCTCCGCTCCACCGCCACCTCCTCCACCGCCTTCGCCGGAGGCGGCCCCTTCCGTGCCCCTCCTGCGCCTCGCTCTCCCTCTTCTGCTCCCCCGCTGCCTCTCCCTCGCCATGACTTCCTCCCACCCTTCCTGGCTCTGCCACTCCCTCCTCCGCCTCCCCTCCCTCCCCGCCGACCTCCACGCCCCGCCCTCTTCCTCCTCGCCGCCTACAATCTCGCTGCCTTCTCCCGTCCGACTTTCTTCGGCTTCTCTCCCTCGAGGGCGCCCTCCCCGCCGCCCCCGAGGCCGCCGCCCTCCATTCCTTCGTCGCCTCCCTCCTTCCCCAGCCCTTCCCCTCAGGCTTCTCGCCGGAGCTCACCGCCGCGCTTCTCGCGAAGGATAAAAGGAACGCCTTTGGCCTGATGGAGCCGTTCCGGGAGGAGGACGCCGGCGATAGGAGAGTGAGGGCTTATGGGATCTACCCTAATGCCTCCTTCTTCAACCATGACTGCCTTCCGAATGCTTGCAGATTCGATTATGTCGATGGGGATGGGGATCGGAACACTGACATTGTGGTGAGAGCTATCCATGACATCCCAGAAGGGAGGAGGTGTGCTTGAGTTATTCCCTGTTAATTGGAGCTACGCTGAGAGGCAGAGGAGGCTGGTGGAGGACTATGGGTTCCAGTGCGAGTGCGATAGGTGTCAGGTGGAGAAGAATTGGAAGGTGATGAGAAGGTGGAGAGCATGGAGGAGGAGGAGGAGGAGGAGGAGGAGGAGGGAGGTGAAGGGATGGAGACTTTGGAGGAAGAGAATAATGAGCGAGGAGATGGAGATGGGGATTTTCCTCATGCCTATTCTTTGTGAGGTATCTGTGTGATAGGGAGAACTGTGGAGGGACATTGGCCCCTCTGCCACCATCACCTCATGGTACACTGTCGAATGTAATGGAGTGCAATGTCTGTGGCCAGTTGAGGGTAGAAGACGGCATTGATGAACATGTTGCTGAAGATGGTGATGGCAGTATGAACGATGAATGAACTTGATTGCCAGTTTTTGCAGGTATTACTTCTCTCTTTCCTTCTGTATGTAAGTGCCTTGACCCAGTCTTTGATTATTTCTCACTTTTCCACTTATTAGAATCAATTTTAATATTAATCTCCAAATGCATACTATATATGAGGGGAGTTTTTTTCCCCTTTATACTGTTAATTAACTTTCATGGAAATACTTTAAATGTACCTAGTACAATTTTATGAAACGATTTTGTGACCTTATTCCTATATTTCAAATTATTGTCAATTAGAAAATGATCGTAATAAATTGACAACTACAGATTTCTTTGTGAATAAGATGATGAGGTAATGAGAAGTGGTGAAAAAAGGCAAGAAGGAAGAAAAAATAAAATAGTGATATAGTTGCATGTTTGGTCCTGTCACAAAGAAAAGTGTCACAAGTGTTTTGAGAGATCTGAAAGTCAGAAAAACTCTATATTCTTATGCAAGATTCTTTGGGATGAAAACTGAAGTAAACTTTTTTGCCCATGAATGCATCATTCATGGCTGCCCCACTTTTATATTTGTTAATCATGGTTACCTTTAGTAGGAGGCCCTCGTAATTCCAGTAGATGATCAACCCTTAAATGCATCCCTATCTAGCGTCTGTATCATGCTTCTAGCTTATATTTCAGTCATATAGTTTGTTGGGCTCAAGGGTGTATCAGACAGCTTGGATATGTGTCCTCCACTGATATGGCATTAACCTAGAACTTAATTTAACATGAATTGTTGTAGCTGGGATAGACTATAATCTATGGAGATCTTGTTTGAAATCTCGGAAAAATTATTATGTATTATCTGTTCAGTTCCGGTCATACAGCGGAATATGAATTTCAAAATTTTTTAACATGCATAAGAAAAAGTTTTAACTCTTAAAACTAGCCGACTGGAACACAAACCCTAGAATCACCTTGCAGACCTCAATCAAACCAAAACAACATGCAATGGGTTAGAAGATATTCTTCTTGAAGACGGTGGTTAGGTAACAAGATGGTCTCTACAAGACTCTAAAGTAAAAGCCCTCCAACGATGATCCACACAGGACTGATCAGGGTCCTTCCCAATTGAAATAGTACTGCAGCCTTTCTTCACAAGAACACCGCTGGTTTTTTTTTCGAGAACCATTTGCACTACCACCTATACGCCTTCGAAACCTCCACTAGGACCACTTTAAGAACCTCTTCTCAAGAAATCTCACCACTCAAATCTGATTTGAAAATCCAACACTTAGAAAACCAACCAAGACAAGCAACCATTGCTTTCCTTTCTCTCTTGCCTTCCTTGCTATTTTTTCTCTCTATTTTCTTATCTTTTTCTCTGAATTTTTTTTGTCTTTTCCCTTATTATTCCATGCCTAATCACTAGAGAATTCATTCTTATCCCATAAGGTGTGTCCCATTTAAATAGGAAAGAAGAGACGCTACCAAGGGACGCCAACACTTGGTGTCTCCTTGGTTTCACCGGTGATTTAATTCATTTAAGGGAGTTGGTTAGGAGTTTAATGGGCAGAAGGATTCCTCTTCTGTGCACAAGCCCCTAAGCGACATCAGATGCTGCATCCCTTAATGAATTAGCGTGGAATAATGCTTAGGAATCAAGATAAGGCAAGGAGGTTAAGTAACTTAACGAAGGACTCTTCCTTCTTCCTTAATGCAAAAACCAAGTGGGGCGGCATTTATTTGGTGTGGAAACCAGGTGGCGTGGAGGAGTCCTTTCTCACTTGAAACTCTTTCAAGATAAGGTAGAAAACCAATTAAATTCAGACCTAATCCGATTAGGTCAAAGGCAATAGGTTAAGTCTAGCTCAAACACTTTGAACTAACTTAATTGGAAATTTGGATTAACACAATGTACTAGCATATCAAATTAATCCATAGAATTTACAATAAATCTTAATTAAATCTGTTGGTACAGAATTCCGCCGATGCCGGAGAAGCTGGGTCGAAGGGATCACGGCCACCGTCGGGACCTGCAAAGGAAGTCTAAACCGGAGTTAGGGGTGCTCCGGCAAGACCCTCCGA
>KE508058.1:15800-29844 GCA_000441515.1 Elaeis oleifera | reverse complement strand
CTTATGAAGTCGGCAACTGGATTGCCGACTTAAGAATTTTTTAAAAAAAAATCGTAAAGCTGGCAATCATTTGTTGACTTCACTTAAAACCATGTTTTTTAAAAAAATTTGCTAAACAGGGCGATGCCCCTGTTTCACACCTGCGGCCCCACGCGCGTGGACTGCGCCTCCGGCGGCCACGGCGGCCAGTCAGAGGCCATCCGACGGCCCATCAGAGGCCGTCCGACGGCCCGCCGGCTTCTTCCCTCCCTTTTTTTTTCTTCCTTTTTCTCTCTCTATTTCTCTCTTTTTTTCTTCCGATTTGGGTCGTCGATTCGGTACGGTATGAAACCATACCGAACCGTACCACCGGCCGACCGAAATGGCCGGCGGTACCGGTTCAACATACCTTGTTATGAAGTAATCAGTACAAGCCAGTTAGCACATAACAAGACAGAAGCACATAATCACTTTTACATGGAATACAGTGTGCATCTTAATAAATGTTATCTTTTGATATTTTCAAATGTAAACGTTAATATAAATATAAGTTTATTAAGATTATTTTTCCCACATTTGCCCAAGTAATTTGTTTCTTCCTCTCAGCAAATCAGCCACTTGGATGCATGCCTCTATGTGGGCCCAATGGACCTATCTGAATGGTGGATGCAAGAATTTCTTATTTTTAATATACCACCAAATGTTCTTAAGCGGAAATATTATTACACTATCAAGTTTTAGTCCAATTATGAAAGTAAGCATTATCCAAAATGAGTAAATAAGGGCTTGCAGAGATCTAATTGTGTTTGGAGTCTTATATATTTTACAGGTAATCTCTTTTATGCAAGTCTTTAAAGGTAGCACATGGATATACAAGAACGTACCACACATGAGAAGAAAATTTGCATGTATTTTACACAGAGACAAGCTAGTCTAGTCAAACTTATATGGAGTTGGCCACATGATATTGTATGTATATGTTTCCCGATACCTTGTTATCCAAGAAAACAAGCTAGTTTAATGTTACTTCCATGAAAAATTCTAACCAAAGTTTATCAAATTGTTGTATTACCTCACATAGTTGTGGATTTGATGGCTGAACGCAGTCAGGGCGCACAACATCAGGATTAGACTATGTCACACTGCACATTCTCATCTGAATTATAAATGGAAAATCAACCTCAGGTCCATATTGCACTCCCAGCTCACTCCAAAATGAAGTGATGCAATCTGGAATTAACGGTTTAGAAGGCTTTTTTTCATTTTTCTAGTTTTTTGTTTATGTTTTCTAAAATTTTCATATCATTTTTTACGATTGTTTTATTAGTGGGTTTTCTAGTCTTAAGATGCCTAGGACTCAAGGTTTTAAATCCTATGGGACAAAGGTGTCCCGATTAATCCATGGAATAGGATGCCCCACAATCCCGTCTCATCTCGACAACAGTCCCGATAAATCCTTGGTCTCTTTCCTCTTCTTCTCTTTTTTTTCTTTTTCCTTCTTTTCTTTCTTTTTCTTCTACCTTCCTTTGCTTTCCTTTATTTTTTCTTTCTTTTCTTTTCTTTCCCTTTCTTTCTTTTTTTCCCTTTTCTTCTTCTTTCTCTTTTCTTTCTTCTTTCCCTTTCATTTTCTTCTGCATTCCTTTCTTTCTTTCATTTTCTTCTTCTTCTTCTTTCCTTTCACTTTTTCCTTTTCTTCATCTTTCCTTTATTTCTTTCTTTCCTCTTTCTTCATCTTTCCTTTATTTCTTTCTTTCCTATTTCTTCTTCTCTCACCATGTGGGTAAGTTTCGGGATCCTGCGGCCATCCTAATCCTATTGTCTCATAAGAATAGGACTGGACAGCCAAGATGCCTCCTATGCCACTGGAATATAAAACCTTGTTAGGACTATCATCTAAAAGTCCTAATTTGGTTTAGGTTGGGCTAGAAAATTTTACATTTACTAGAATATTGATTCAGAAAGATTTTCAAAGCCCTTTATACGGAATCCTCTTGAATTATGAATCTACTTTGGTCCTTTAGTTATCTTTTGTTAGGAAGCAAATAGTTTTGGTATCATAGAATTTTATCTCATGTTTGGTTGGGGTCATAAGAGAGAGGATGGATGAAGTTGGAAGGATGGATAACCCCTATCAACTATTTGATACAAAAAATTTTAGGAAGGATAGATGAAAAGAAGGAATTGCTCATCCACACTAGCCCACCAATTTGCATCCTCCTAATTTGAGAGAATACAAAGAAGGATAGATGGAACTTATAAGAAGTGGGTTCTACATTGACAAAATTATCCCCATTAATTTTTTGACAAAAACACAATAATTCTTCACTTTTTCATTCATTTTATTTATATATATATTTATCTTACCTATGCTATTAAACCATACTATTAAATTTTATCACTAATTATTTTAATTAGTGCATAATTCCATAATTATAAGTAAATAATTACAATTGTCTTCTATTTTTCCATTTATATTCAACTATTTATTTGTTAAACGTTAAATAAAATTAATTAACTATTTAAATTAAATTATAAATTAAATTAGTTATTTATAATTCATATACATAATAAATCGATTCATATATAATTAATTTATAAAATTATTTATTTAATTAAATTAAATTAAATCTAAAATATTTATATATTTTTTTATATAATTATAAATTATAAAGATTAAAAGTTTATATATTATCCTTATAAATTGATAATAATAATAATACTTTTTATCAAAAGATAATTTACTAAAATATCATATAAATATCATCTATCATCCCTTTCATTCCTCAACTTAAACCAAACAGAGAGGAGAATCATTCCCATCCATCCTCATATGTTTCATCAAATACACGAGAGAATGGATGGATTTTTCATCCATCCTCTCTGTCATCCATCTTTTCTTCTTTATCCATTCTTCCTCCAATCCATCTTTCACACCAAACAGAGAATTAGGTAGACATGGGCACTGGGCCGTGCCTGGCACAGCCCGGCCCAGGCCCATCGGGCCACAGTCCAAACAGGCCATTCCTAGCATGGCCCGTTTACCTCGGACCCTAGCCAGGCATGGCCCTAGGCCCGGGGTCTAACGGGCCGTGCCAAGCATGGCCCGTGGGCCTGACGGACCACACGCGAGCCTGATGGGCGGCCATTTTTCTTTTTTAAAAAAATCAGCCCAATGGATCGTGCCAGGCACGGCCCGTTTAAGCTCGTTACAGGCATGGCCCATTTAACACCGTTACGAGCCGTGCCTGATATGATCCGTTATTGCCGTTACGGGCCGAGTCCGATCGGTAACGGCTAAATCTCTTTTTCTATTTTTTGGTTATAACATCTATTTTGAAAAATGACCATTTTAACCCTCCCAACAATCATAAAACGGCTAATTTAAGAAGTATTTTGGAAAAATGAAAATACTGAATTTCTATAAATACCCTCCTCCTCTTCCATTTTCACCACACCAAATCAACTCTCCTCTCCTCTACTACTAATCTTCTAGCAATATTTAACAAGTGTTCAATTAGCAATTAGTAATTAGCAATTAACAAGTGTTCAAGTACTATACAAGAGGAGCATTAGTCTATCTATTAAAGCCTTGGAGCTCTTTATTAAGATCCTGAGGAGTGCGGAGCACAAAAGGAAGCTCACAAGTCTTTGCCTACGGCCTACCTCTACTTAGTTTCTTTGTTTAATAATTTTTTATTTACATAACTCATATTTAGATATTGTATCTTATGATGAGAGTCATTTTGGCATTCCCTCGATTTCAGAGAGAAAAGAACTACTATTCCTTCTCCTTTTGAACCAATACTGAAGGTCAAGACTCTGCCTCTTCTTTCCGTAAGAGGATTAGTACCGTATAGAATGACTTTGAAAGAATTACGGTAGATGGAATTTTAAAGCAAAATATAAAAAATGTACCAAATTGTATAATTATGCTAATAATGGGAGAACTGACCATTTGAAGAGACATCAAAAAAGCCATATTATGAGTGATGCTCGTCTTTAAAGCACCCTTAATATACAAGAAGGTAGTCTTGTAGGTAGTTTTGCATATAATCATGAAAATCAAAGAAAATATTGATCAAATAGATAGTTAAGGATGAATTACCTTTTAGCTTATGTGAGTTCTTTAATTTTGAAGAGCATGTTCAGTTAGCCCTACAATCTGCTAACAGAAGAAATACTAGATATACATTTAGAAGAGTAGCTATAACTAATTTTTAGCAATGAAATAAAATTTGATCCAATCTCTCTCTATCCTAAATTCAAAAGTACCATTAACTTTTGATATTTGGACAGTATCTATTGGCAATTATTGTTTTATTGCTGTTACTGGTCATTATATTGATAATGATTGGCTATTAAATAAACGTATTTTTGCTTTTTGAGCTTTTGATTTTTCACATTCTGGACAATAAATTTCTAATGTTATTTATCAAACTACATGTACATATAGTGTTAATGATAAAATTATGTCTATTACTTTTGATAATGCATCTAATAATAATTCTGCTGTTAGATTATTGAAAGACTCTTTGCATCCCATTCTAAATGAAAATTTATTGCACATTAGATATGCATGTTATATTTTAAATCTCTCTATTCAATCTGGCATGGGTATGGTTCAAGATGTTATTATAAAATTAGAAATGCAGTTTTTTTATTCAAACTTCAAGAGCAAGACTTCAAAAATTTAAGCAAATGTGTATAGATCATGATAAATATTTTAAAAATTTATATTTGATGTAGTTACTCATTGAAACTCGATATATACAATGATATATGATGCATATCCATATAAAATTTATTAAGTGCATATATTAATGATCGTGGATTAGGTTTTATATTGACTGAAACTGATTGGAACAAAAGTAAAATTTTGAAAGAATTTTCAGTTAGTTTTATAATGCCACTGAAATTCTTTCTGATATTTATTATCAAACCTCTTGTTTATTTTTATAACAAGTATATTTTATTAGTCAAAAATTTGCACAACATAAATATGATGATATTTTAGAGCTTATTATTTATGAAATAAAATCTAAATGGAATGAGTATTAGAACAGGATATATCCTATGCATAACTTAACTACCGTATTTGATCCACGTGTTAAATTAAGTGACGTTTTGATTTTACTTGATGCATATTGTGAAAACATGAATCTAGATCTTGAATCTGTTAAAGCTAAAGTAAACTAGCTTCTTCATGATATTTATGCTTCATATGATGATAAGATTCATGGATCTAGTATTTCTCGTTCACAAACCTCCACCTCTTCTTCTAGTACTTCTCGTTCATCATCTGTTTTCTCATTCATTGCACATAGAAGACATACACATGCTTCTTCAAATTCATCTTCATCTTCATCTTTAAATAGTGAACTTGAATTTTATTTACAAAATAATCTTCAATCTGTATATGATGAAAATCAAATAGAAAATCTTGATGTATTAACATGGTGGAAAAGTGTCAAAAATCAATATCCTGTAATGTCCATCATTGCACGTAATATCTTAGCTGTGCCGATGTCCACAGTAGCATCGAAATCTATTTTAATACAGGTCGACGAGTTCTAGATGAAAAAAAGAGCAGGATGATCGATGAAATAATTAAGATGCTGTTCTACTTCAAAGATTAGTTGGATGCCGAGGTGAGACTTCAACATAAAGGTGGACATAATACAAATTCCGATGACGACGATAACACAAACACTACCAACGATACATGACGACTAGTAAGATTTTCAATTATTATTTTTTATATTTATAACTTTTAGTTTTATCTTTTAATTATTGACGTGAGTCACCTCAATTTTTTTTCTTTCTCATTGTATTTGGACGTCAGGCCTAACCCCCTCCCTTCTTTGTACCATTTTGATTAATATTAATAAACCGATAGGGGTCCACGCCAAACCCCCACCATTACAAGGTGATTTTTGTTTTACAAAAAAATATCACATCTATTTTACAAAAAATTCCAAAAAATCCACGCGGGCCGTGTCGGGCTGTGTTTGGCACAGTCGTGCCGTGCCTGACCCGTGGGCCATGCCGTGCCTGGCCCGCAGACCGTGCCAACCTAAGCCCTAATGGGCCATGCCGGGCCTAGGCCGCGGGCCGCAAACCCCAGCCCAGCCCCTTTTAATGGGCTGTGCCGGGCACGACCCATTACTGTAGCTAACAAGCCGTGCCAGGCACGGCCCATTTCATGCCGGGTCGGGCCGTGTAATGGGCGGCCCAACCCATTGCCCATGTCTAGGGTTAGGTAAATTAGAAGTTCAAGTCAAATTGTGCAAGTTAAAGTCATAGGCTTTTATAGGAAGAATTGTTATAGGGTTGTTAGAATGTTCATATACGTACCTCATAGGGAGTGACAAATTATGTACTAGAATTCTACATTCTACACATGCAATGCACCTAAGGTAGAGCAAGGAAATCATCTCCTATAATGTTGCATAATGTATGAGTCTAGGTTTTAGCAAAGTGAAACTTGGGATTGGAGATGCAACTTGTTGAGTTGGCGTCATATAAGTAGATTAACCACATGCCTGGCACATTGTTCCCAAAATATGGACGATTGATAGATAGTAGTTGTGATTCATCAAGCAAGACCATAGGAAATAGATTTATTAAAATCTAGCACCTTTTTCGAATCTTTTTGTTTTGACTTTTTTGACTGAAATTGCAAACTTGAAGTGAAACCACCGAATCCATTGAATGTAAAAATTGAAACTCTACCTAACTGAATGAAATCAAAACCAAACCAAGTTTGAAAACCTTGATGGCATGCATACCATTCTATACAACTCACACTATAGTTCCTATACCTTAGGGGCTGCATGACTAGCACCAACTTGGTAAATTTGGGAGAACAGCCGGTAGAATACTTTTCTATTTACTTTATTCAAATGATCAAGCTTCTTAGACCACATTATGCTATCTTTGATTGAGACACCATATTTTACTTGAAAACATAAGACATAAAGCAAGCAGAAGCATGGTGTCGAATACGCTCAGAAATTTATACAAGTAGAATTATGTAACCCATGTAAGCAGATCTATAAAATCAAACAAAAATCATAATGTTTATTATTCTGGAACAAATAAAGCAATAGAGTGAAGAAAATTCCATGGCATGAGTTCTCCAGGCATGAAGGTAACCACGAAATCTTTTATTATGCATTTGAAAAGGAACTGGTAAACGAGACTGATAATGACAAATCCATCTGATTAGAATTTCTGATTGAGATTTTATTAAAAATTATATTTAGATCATAGTGGAAAGACAGAAAATTGAATGAGAAGTTTGAAATACTAGGGTAAAGAAAGTACATAAAATGCAAAGAAGGATCTCAATGTTTATTTGACAGACAGATGTGATGATTATTGGTTCAGAGAAAAATCTATGGATTCTTACAAACATAAAAAGTTGAGTAGCAACATCAGTATACCGAACAGATTTGCGGTCTCTAATTGAGATTTGAAGAAGAGGTGGAGGTTCTAAAATATAGAAAGGCCAAGAAATTAATAAGATTATGGAATCAGGGCTTAGGATCAAATACACAACAGTCATTATCATAAAGCATTATCATAAAGCATGACTTCATGAGCTTCAATAAAGGATTAGATCTAAATCTGAAGGTCCAAGAGTGATACTGCATAAGAAGTGACCAGATACACAGCAAAATTGGATAGATCAACCCTATCGCCCTTTCAATTTAAATGAACAAGATTAGCATTATTTTACAATTTTGTAAAATATAGCAACAGCACTACTTTCCTGCAACTTGTTTAGTGCAGTAGCTAACCTATCCGTCCTCTCCCTGGAGCCAACTTTACTTGGAAGTAGATTCCAGCCGGTACTCTTTATACAGCCTTCTAAGAAATCAACTTACAGTATCTATGAGTGATGTGGGCCACATGAAAAGTTTCATGATCATACTAATTTTCCTTTATTGGTTTGATAGGGCTCATTGGCCGACAGCATACAAACTATCTGAGCAATATCCAATCTACTTGACTACTTCCTGAAAATATTATCTCCTTAAAGAGCCACTTCTCCATCTGCTCCTAAATCCAAATAAGTGTACAAATTCCACTTCATAATTCCCTTTCTCTCAAAAAGAATGCACATCAAAATAAGTGAAGAGACAGACCCCAGGCCCCCGGTCCATGGACGAGCATATGGAGACTTGTAGTGGAAGAAAATAAATTGGATTCCGATTGCTCACTGGGCCATTTTATGGAGTCCAGTCAGAGAGGAAACACAAGAAATAATAAAAAGCAAAAAAAAAAGGAAACCACGAGATGTACTCAAGCTTGGGGAATGGAGTTGACGTCATCCTCCAATAGTTTGCATTATATAGCAAAGAAGATTTAATACGTAAGAACCATGCTTGCATTTAAACAATAATTACATTCGCCCCTCTAAACCAACTACAGTATAAGAAGATAAATAACCAAACTCCAAAGCTTAGTAGTACTTAATAGTCACCATCTAAAAGGAATAAAAGAATACTACCATACAAAGCCCAATGACTTAAAGAAAATCTATATATTTCATCAAAAATAGTCACCCTCTAAAAGGAATAAAAGAATACTACTGTACAAAGCCAAATGATATAGATACTTCATCAAAAATCATTTTTTGTTCATAACTGTCTTTATTGTCAATAGTCAATTCTCCACCTAAGTTGCATCAAATCCAAGAGAATGACATGAGGAACTAGTTTCAAAAGTTAAGAAAGAGAGATAAGCTTAGCATGAAAACCAATAATACTAAAACACAAAGTAGAATTAAAAAATTAGGTTATCTTGCTTACTCAGGGTAGAAATCCCAACTTATAGGGGGAGAGAGGGAGAGAGAATACATAGCTCATATACCTAAGGATCCTTGTTACCAAAGCAAATGTGTCGAATAATTATGATTGACAAAATATCAGTAAAACATCTAGGGTAGCTGCTGCATTCTCTCCCCATTGGTATTTGGTTTCTTATTCACTCTAGGACTCTTGATTCCTTGCATATGCATCTGCATAATGTCATGTAATATCTTAAGAATCTTAAGATGGAGAGTAGAAGATTCAGCATTTGTTCCATCTTCTACATCCCTCTATCATTTCTGTGTTTCTTCCAAAATGTGCGCCTTTATATTCAATTTTGGGTTTCAGTTCCACACAACCACCTCAAGAACTAAAATTGGTTAGGAAATTGCTAACCTCCTCATCATACCAAACAACATAAGCAAATTGACAAGGACAACTTCGATCAATAAAAAAATGATTTTAAAGAAGATTTTTTCACCATACAAGAGAATTTTAATGATTTAAAAATCCAGGATTTATAGCATGATAATTCTCTCCAAGCTTCATTAAGGAAAGCTAGTACAACGCAAACAAAGTTTATGGATTTAGTTTATTAGTGTTTACCACAAACATAAATGCAATATGTATCCAAAACTGACCACCTATGATACTTCATATATTAATGATAAAGGCCATAAGATGAAAGGTATTTTTTTCCTTCAGGCAATCACTTAGCATATGTTGTACTTCTGCTCGAAAGAGCAACCAGTTTTGTCCAACATTTATTCCCAAAACAAGTAATAAAATTTATTCACAAGCATCTTGATAACACAAACAAAATAACAGGAATCTCATAAAAGGAAGGTTCTTGAAGCATGTGTCCTATGAAAACAAGCCATTGAAGTCAACTAAATCATAGAACATGCAAGGACATTTACTATTCAACTAAAATAGATCACTATGCATGGCCACTGGCCATGCAATGACTCATGAAGGTTTCAAATTATAATATAAGAGATGGCACCTTGGCATTTTTGTGCAACCAAAATAGTTCAGAGTTCCATAAAATTATTTTAGCTTGTCCCCTAAGATACACAAAATCACCTGCCCAATAGATGTGACTCATGCATCAACATGACTTAGCACTAGATCCCCTACAGCTCAAATTGTTGGGATTTTCACTTGTGTACATGACAGGTTTTAATAACCTGAATGTAAAACAGTAGGCAATAAAAAAAATCCTGCCCCATGTTAAAACCTCCAACTACTGTCTTTTGAATGAAGATAATGTGCTACTGTATTAAAGACCTAACCAAGAAAACATGCCACATAGCCAAGCTGCAACGAATATCCTACAAGGAATGTAGAGAATTCTAACTCTTAGGCAAGGAACATAGATTAATAAAGACTTTCTTTACTTCAACATATGTAGAAACCAAGGAGACCCGCAGCTCAAATTGCAGGGATTTCTACAGCTTGGGTACATGGCAGCAAGGATTCAAATCTAAATGAGACGACCCATGGGACACCAAGATGGGGTACTATCCTATGTGTCGGGATAGAACGGTCCCATCATCGTCCCAGCATCCCGATCAGGGCATTTTGGGACATCTCTTGTTCCAAGTATTGGAATGGGTAGGACGGTGGCATGTCCCATTCTATAGAAAAATTGGAATAGTCTCATTCCATAGGATTTAAAATCTTTCATGGCAGGTTGTAATTAGCTGAATGTAAAGCAGTATGCAATCAACAAACTCCTCTTCATGTGAAACTGCCAACCACTAGATTCTTGGATTAAGACAGGGTGTCCCATTAAAGACCAAAAAAAAAAAGACCTAATCAACAAAAATCTGCCACATCCAACCTGCAGGAAAATCCTCGAGGTCCAGGTAGAGAATTCTAACTCTAAGACAAGTTAAATAATACTAGAAAATTTTTCTCATTTTATTTCGGCATAAGTAAAAAACCCAGTTTGCATGTTACTCACTTATACCTGAACAAGTAATTGCTGAAAATTATGTCACCTGAATACAGAAATTCTGCTGCTTTTACTCGCACAAAATTATGGAATTGTTCCCGCATCTAGGTAACATGAGGCAGACAATGTTCAGATTCTAATAATGGTTCCTTTTGATTAGTTATTTAAGCAAACACTGAATTATGAAACCAAGCCAATCAGCATCTCAGAAGCATAGATATCTTCAATGTAAAAGAATTCGTTTATCATCACAATATATTGAAACCAATAAATCAATATAATATCAAGTCAGGCACCCAAAACTTCCCAAATCAAAGAAAATGATCCCCGACAACCTAGGTCATATTATCAAAATTATGCTCTAATTTATATCAAAATATCAACCCGAACCATTTCTGCACCGCAAAAACCCAAGTTCTCACAACACTTCTGAAATTTCCAGCACTGCCATAGACTAGACATTCCTCAAAAACATGCAAAAACCCAAAATAAGAAAAGAAATGAAGAAATCAATACACTTCACCAAAAACTGAAACTATTTTAGTTCATTCCACAAAATACAAGATAGATCCAGGAAAAAATTCATATAAAAAGAGGCAAGACAAAACCCTAAAAGCACATGATCAAAATCGAGAAATAGGAGAAAAAAGTTACTTTCTTGCATGTCAATGGGACGCGAGGAAGTAGACGCAGTCGGTATTCCTCTTCAGGGCCTCTTCCTCCGCCGTCAGAGGACGGGTCTGTTCCCGCCCGCCGCCTGACTCCATTGCCTGCCCTTCCTCTTATTCGATCCCAAGCAAAGCAAAAGAATCAAGATTCAAAAAATGTAGATCGATCAGCCCCTTATCACGCTCTGTTTGACGGCTCCAGGATGATCGATCCGTGAGGCGAATGATCGAGGAGGATGAGGAATTGGAGATGAGGGCAGAATAGAACGCGACGAATCGATCCAATATCCGATCAGGGTATCAGAGAAAGACAGGAGGAGGGAGTGACAAAAAGAAAGGCGAAGGCTTTGGGGGTTTATGTGATAAAACGTTATTTGCCTTTAGGGCCTGCTTTAACGTGACACTGAGACGGGCCTGCTTGTGCGGGAGCCCGTCGTGAAGCTGTACAGGCTGGTTGCTCCGATGGGTGCAAACGGATCAGATTGGATTAGATGATGAGTGAGATTTTGATCCGTTCTGATTTTTTAATGAAATCTAAATATTAAATTTAAATTTAATTTAATAAAAATAAAATTAGATCGAATTGAATTTATGATCAAATTTTTTGATCCAACAGTTCATTCGGATCGGGTCTATATATAACTCGATCCTGATCCGTAAAATATGGATTTGGTTCAGATCCAGATCCAATTTCAGATCTGAGTTATAAATAACAAGATCAATAAATATCAAATAAAGGCTATCATGGCACTATTTTATACAGTAACACTGTTTGAGGACTTGCTTTTCTTTAGTGTGTATTTTTTATTGTTGGCTTATATACCAATTTTCAGACCGTCAAGCAAATTTTGAATCTATTATTTGTTCTTAACCCACGTCTAGTTCTAATTATGTTCTTATTCTTGTTGATGATGCTAATAAAGTCTATGAAGCTAAAACAAATACCAAGACCCAACTAATGAGAGTATGTAAAAATGAGTATCAAATAGGGCTGGCAAAATATGATCCGACTCGCCAACCCAACCTATTCGACCCGCCATAAATAGATTTGAATTTAGACTAAATGGATTTGAGTCATAAACGGCTTGACCCATTTAACCCATTTAATAATTAGATCGGATTTGGATTTTAGATATCTGACATGTTTAATTCATTTAACCCATTTAATATTCAGATCGAGTTGAGTCAGATAACTCATTTAAACTGTTTAACCTATTTCTGACCCATTTAACTTGACATGTTTAATCTGTCTAACCCATTTAAGATCCGTTTAACATGTTTAAAACTTCTTTAACTTATTTTTGACCCATTTAACCCAATCTTTTAACCCGTTAATCCGTTTACCTATTTAACCGTTAACCTAATTTGACATATTTAATAAATGAATTAACAGATCTGGTCAGATTACCTATTTAATAACAAGTTGGATTCAGGTTTGAATTTTTGACCTATTTAATAAACAGGTTGGGTTTGGGTTGACGATTTTCTGATCCGATCCGCATTGATCTGACCCGTTTATGACCTGATCCAACCTGATTGCCACTCCTAGTATCAAGTGTTTCATATAATTTGAAAAGCTAGTGATGATAGCCAACAATCTTTGATCAATAGAATCTTGGTTCTTTTCCAATCCGTCTATAAAGTCTAGGTGAATGAAGGCAAGAGGAAGTCAGAGACTTCTATTTTATCCAATTTTAAATTAGTATGCTTTTATCACTTCTGTAATGTTAGGTGAATAAATATTTTAATTTACTTTCATAGTGCTTCTTTTTGACATATATATAAAATCTTGAATTAGGTTAATGGAGTAGCGGAAATATAAGTTTAAAAGGATCATCTTTCAAATAACCAAAGGATTGTAATTATGAAAACAAAAGAAGAAATAAAAGAAACAAAAAGAGTAGAGCTTTGAACTTCAATAAATAGAGGAGAACAGAACCAAAGAAGATAATTATGGCTGGATCTTGTATTGGATTGATTTGGGTCATGTATTGGGTTGGTCGGGTCGAATCGAGTCATTTATCTCGAAACCCAAATCAATCCAAATTTCTCCATGGGTCAGGTCGGATCAAATCGGATCAAAATTCAGTAAATCCAGATCCGACTTAGAAAATTGAATCAATCCAATTTTAGAATCTAACTCGGATTAATAGGTTCTTTAAAATGGTTCGGTTTGGGTCTACATGAGTTGAATCAGGTTAAATCACGAGTCAACCCAACCTATTTGCATCCTTAGCTGTTCCAGAAGGAAAATTTTATGGTCGTTCTTTTGAGGATAAAAAAATTATCTAAAAATTTATATTTTTTAGATAAATATTTTTAGATAATATTTAAATAGAAAATAATTATCTATATTTTATATATTAAAAATAATTTAAAAATTTGTTATCCATATTTTTTTGCATTACTAGTTTCTTGATAAGTTGCTAAGATTTAGCCCATATTTTTCATAATATCTATTATTATATTAATATAATTATATATAATAGTATATTATACTATTGTATATTATTATAATATATTATAGTATATCATAATAATATAATATATAATATATTATATTATATTAATATCTTATATTAATATAATATATATTATATAATATTATTATGCATAATAAC
>KE508055.1:38658-56247 GCA_000441515.1 Elaeis oleifera | reverse complement strand
AAGCGTCGTAAAGCAAAATAGCGACGCTTATTAGCGTCGTAAAATGCTTTATATAGCGTCGCCTATTACCATATATGCTGTGGTGATTGATATGAGACGGCCAAAGGAGTAGCCATTAATGAGAGCATAATAAAAATGAATTGCCTCGCGAAGAAATATTGGAAAGTAAGAGTGTGCAGTAGGCTTCAAGGCGTGCAAAAAACAGTAAAACACTATTTTAAAAGATACCAGCACATGGGGTTTTGCAGATCATTTTCTTGCAGGATTCAACAAAACCTCATGAAACTCTATATGAAAAAAGAATAAATCAAAAAGCCATAGACTCATGTTATTTATAAAAATTGAACGGTTATCCTTCAACAATTATGTCGCTTTGAAACTGAAGAAATATATCTGTTCAAATAAACGATTATTTAATTGTACATATCAGTTAACTCATAATAACTATTCACAGAAATTAACTAAATAATTAATTTCATCTAAATAGATTGGTTTGAATTAATCTTAATTCTAATTCCAATCCCAAACCCCAAGTCCAAGTCATTTAAATATATATATTATTATATATCTATATGCCACACATGTGACAAAAGGACAATTATTTGACTAAGCTAGAGAAAGAATCTCCTTTATACCTCTAAAATTTTTTGACTTTCCAATGTGGGATAATAGACTCCCACATAAGTTACAAACTTCTCAACAATCCCCTACAAGTTTGTAACATTGTTCCCTAATGCCATGTATAGCAAAAATATCTTTAAAGATTTGAACTTTCTATAATTAGTGTAGATATTTCAAAGTTTTGACGAAGTTATTGATGTCCCAAATTAAACCATAACTCCTTGTGCCAAAACCAAAAATACCACATACATGATATTATCCAATCATCATAGGGTTCCGATAACTTGCTTTAACGCTTTTATGGCCATGCGCTAATTCTGAATTCATAAATATTTACAAGAGCAAATTCCAAACTCTTGCTTGAAGTGGCATCACTTCAATATTCATATAGATAGAGTTTGTCATTATATTCCTATTACTCCAGACATTTAACAATTTCATTAAGAGCAAATTCTCAATCTCTACTCATGACAGTATACACTATACATCCCAAAATAGGGCCTATAAATTTATTATTTATTTATAGTGCTTAACTAAGACAGCACAATAGTAACTTGTTATTATCTATTGAACTTATATTGTTACTTTTGGTAACTCAAAGTTGGGTTCCCATTACTTTGCCCTTTAGTTAAAAGATTTCAGCCCCATTCTACTAGATGTTGATATAATTGCATCTTTAGATAGTACTTTGATAAGTGGATCAGTCAAATTCTTGCAAGATCTTACATAAATGATTGTTAAAACTCCACTTATCATTAATTCTCTAACATAGGCATGTCATAGATTTATATGTAGACTTTTCATTATAAATTTATTGTGAGCTATACACATTATTTCCTCACTATCACAATATATTGAAATGGCTGACATTGGTTAAGGCCGCAACGCTTTATCTAAGAGCATATTTCTCAATCATTCTGCTTCTTTTCCACCTAACGCAAAAATCCATCCTATAGCGGATTTGTTATCATTAACACTTGTTATCCAACCTGCATCGAAATATCCTTCTAATATTGTAGGGAAACCACCATAATGATTTTTCAAATTTTTTATTCTTTTAAGATATCTTAGTACTCTTATTATAGCTTTCCAATGATCGCTATCTGGATTGCTTGTAAACCTTGAAAGTTTGCAAACTACAAATGCTATATCAAGTCTAGTACAATACATTGCATACATTAAACTTCCTATAGCACTTGCATATTTAAGTTGTGCAATAGCTCTTCTATTATTTTTGTTAACTTCTTACTAGAATCATATGGAGTGTTAAACTCCTTTACTCCCACATGATTAAACTTTAAAAATTTTCTCAATATAATGTATTTGAGTTAATAGAATTCCTTTGTCATCCCTTCTAACTTTAATTCCCAAAGTGGTATCTAGCTCATTGAGATCTTTCGTTTTAGAACTAATGTTAAATACTTCTTGGTTTCAGAAACTCCAAGCATATTCATACCAAAGATTAATATATCATCAACATAAAGATATATGATTACACCATAGTCCTTAGTGAATTTAGAATAAATGCATCTATCTATCTATAGTATTGTGTACGAATCCATTAGAGAGTATCGCACTATCAAATTTTTCGTGCTATTACTTTAAAGCATGTTTCAGTCTATAGAGAGATTTTATCAATTTGCAAATTTTTTTTCATTTTCAAAAGGAATAAAATCTTTTGGTTGTTTCATATATATCTCTTCATTGAGATTTCTATTTAAGAAAGCTGTCTTAACATTCATTTGGTGCACATGCAATTGATAAATCGATGCTAATACTAAAAGCACTCTTATAGATGTTATCTTTGGCACAGAAGCATATGTATCAAAATAATCAATACCCTTCTTTTGAGTAAAATATTTGGCAACCAACCTTGCCTTAAAGGTTTGCACTGAACCATCTGTATTGTATTTTCATCTAAATATCTATTTACATCCTATGGATTTTGATCCACAAGGTAGTTCAACTAAAATCCATGTATTATTTGATATGATTGAATCCATTTCATTATTTACAGCCTCTTTCCAAAAAGCTACATCTCTTGAAGCCATAGCTTCCTTGAAAGTTTTTGGATCATCTTCAGCATTCAATAAAATGGATATTTTATTGTAAATTTCGGTTCTACTCTCTTTAACTAGGAAGACAATTGCTTGTGAAGAAACAAAATCAAAACTTAAATTCTTTTCTTCCTGATTCTTTGACTCCTTCTTGGCTCAATTTGAGCGTCTTCTAATTTTTTTTTATTCAAAGTCACATCACTATTTATTTTCATGCCAACAGAATTATGATTCTGTTCATATATAGATTGATCAAAATGCTCATGTTCAAACTTATTTTCAATAATTCAACATAAATAGATTCTACAATAATACTTGATTCTAAGTCTAAGAGTCTATATGCTTTAAAATACTGTGCATACCTAACAAAAATACTTATGATGGCTCTAGGACCTAGTTTTATTCTTTGTGGATCAGAAACTTTGTAGAATGCAATACACCTCCACACTTTGAAATAATTTAAATTTGATTTTCTTCCATTTCAAAGTTTATAAGGTGATATTTCATACTTTTAGAAGGAACTCTATTAAGTATATGATATGCAGTGAACAAAGCTTCACCCTACAAGTTATATGGTAAATGTGCATTCAACAACATAGTATTTATCATATCAATAAAAGTCTTATTTTTCTTTCTGCCAAACCATGTTGTTATGGTGTGTAAGGAGTACTCTTTTGATGTATAATTCCATGATCTTCACAGAAAATATCAAATTCATTAGGAAAATATTCTCTTCCTCTATCACTACGTAGAATTTTAATTTCTTGTCCTTTTGATTTTCTACTTTAGATTTGTATTTTCTAAATTTTTGAAAGACTTCATCTTTATTCTTAAAAGATAACATATGTGAATCTTGAATGATCATCTATAAAAGTTATGAAATATCTCTTGCCTGCTCTAGTCAAATGTGCATTTAACTCACATATATCAGAATGCACAAGTTCGAACAATTGTGCACTTCTTGCAATACTAGAACATAATTATTTTTAGACATAAAATTTAATGAACCAAAATTCAAACATCCTAATCTAGAATGCCATGACAAAGAATCAGACTCAACAATATAAGCAAAAATATTATTATTCATTAATACTAAATTACAATATGCCATCACATGAATATCCCTTTCTAACAAACATTTCATTTTTTGATACAATAACATTATCAGATTCTATAACAATCTTAAAATCCTTCTTAGAAAGTAAACTTACAGAAACTAAATTCTTTCAAATTTCTAGTATATAGAACACATTCTGTAAAATTAATTCTATCCAGATATGAAATTTAATTCAACAGTCCCTTTTCCTTCTACTTTGGCAATAACATGATTTTCCATTAGAACCTCTTCTGGATTCTTAAGAACTTCATAGGATTTGAACTGTTTTCTGTCATTGCAGACATAAATAGCTACACCAAAATCTAACCGCCAATCTTGATATTTTGTTGCAGCAGCAGTCATGTTCAGTTCTGTTATCATTTTAATATGTAACTCGGATACCATTGCCATCAATTTCTTGACAGCTTTTTCCACAATATTTGCTTTCTTTAAAGTTTCAGAACCAAAATTCTTTTATGCATTCCTGAACTTACGCTCATGAATATAATGGCCTTTCTTATCACAGTGGTAATATAGTGTATTTTCTTCTTATTATTCTTCTTAAAGATACTATCTTTTTCAAAAATTTCAGACTATTATGTGTCTTTATAGCACCACCAAAATTATTCTGACTAACAAAATTAATCTTAGAACTTGTCATCACATATTATGCATCGCATGCACGAGTTTCAGATTCAATCTGAAGATGTGTGAGAAATTGTTCAAAGGTTAATGTGTTAGAAAAATGCAGTACTTTCTTTCTATAATCACTCCAGGATAGAGAAAGTTTAGATAAAATAGTACCAACTTGGAGTGCATCAGAAATTTTAATTTCAAGATCTCTTAGTTTGAAAACTAAAATTACAGTTCATGTAGTTGATCCATGATTGGCATGTTATCAGTTATTTGAATTCAAAATACTGCAAAGCCAAAAATTTATCTGTGCCTCTTTTTTTGTTCTTATATGCAATACTAGTCTTCAATGCTATCCATATTTCTCTTGGTGTCTTGAAATTATAGTAGAGATTATACAAGCGATCGGTCAGTGTATTCAGAACATGTCTACGATACACCAGTTTGTCTTCTTCTCATTTTTATCTCTGTGCCTTCATTTCTGTTGTGTCATCTGGTTTAGGATTTGGCAGTGCAGGCAGAGTGGAATCAAGCACATAATAAATCTTCAAAGCAGTGAGTGAAAATAGCATCTTGTCCTTCCAACGAGTGAAATTGGTTCTATCAAATCTATCAAGTTTGATGAAGTCTTGATTCATGATTTGGAAAGCAGGATTCGATTCTTTCTCTATTACAATATCTCTTTAAATTATTAGAAAGTAAGAGTGTGCAGTAGATTTTGAGACGTACAAAAAAACACTATCTTTAAAGAGATATTGCCTGCAAATGGGGTTTTGCAGACAATTCTCTTCCAGGATTCAACAAAATCTCATGGAACTCTATACGAAGAAAATAAATCGGAAAGCCATAAACTCATATTATTCATAAAGATTGAACAGTTATTCTTCAACAGTTATGTCTTTTTGAAACTGAAGAAACACACCTGTTCAAATAAATGATTAATTTATAATAACTATATATATCAGTTAACTTATAATAACTGTTCACAGAAATTAATTTCATCTAAAATAAATTAATCTGAATTTATTTTAATTTCAACTCCAATCCCAAACCCTAAATCATATATATACACACACATATATACATATATATATATATACACACATATACATACATATATATATATATATATATATATATATATATATAATATATATATATATATATATATATATATATATACTACCTATATATATATATATATATATATATATATATATATATATATATATATATATATATATATATATATATATATAAAGTGGTCGCGAGTATATATGAGATTACATCATAAACCTTGGATGAACTCTTTGATGAGTTTTCTGGAAATAGTTAGAACAATAAGAAATGTATTGAAATTGGGATTGAGTCTTGGTGCGGTTGATTCCCAACTATTTAATCCTAGCAATCCTAACAGGGTGGTGCCCACCATTACTTAGAAGAAAAGTACTAAAATAAAGAAAGATACAGTTTTATGTAAGGTTGGCTTTAATTAATTATTGTTGAGGAAGATGGAGGAGTCGTCCTAGTTTTCAAAGATGCGGTACCAGCGGTATAGAATCTATGTTATGTAACTATACTTCTAGTCATTGCGTGACATAAAATTTCAGTATAGAATCTATGTTATGTAACTATTCTTCTAGTCATTGCGTGACATAATGAATTATGTATGTTACTTCTGTGAATATTCAGGGTAGCGTATTGGTGCATTGAGATGTAAAGACAAGTCATACAAGGATGAATTCAGTGTTACTTGTAGTTGGGCACCGTCTGTGAACAAGATGTCAATGAACAGCCCAAGTTTTTCTGTTGTTCAATTTCCCGTGTTTAAACCTTCGCCCCACCACTTCCTTGTATCCCCTGTCACCTTGCCCCACATTTACTTGTACGGTTGTACCTAAAATATCATAAAAAGAAATAACAAGATTTTCTTTTTTTTTGATTTTTTTTTGATGGTAATAAAGAGGAAGTTGAGCTTTCCCCAATTAATTAGTGTTGCTGTCGATCTCCCTGCCTGAGGTCGGATGCCGAGGTGGATGGGACCGAGGTGAATCCGCCACTGGGGCTTCATCCAAGTACTTGCAAAACAAGTCCACACCGAAGGTGGCTTCGGTGTAGACCTTCCGACGCTCAAATCAGGAGATGGAGAATGATGAGAGGAGAGAGTTAGGAGTCGATTAATTACGTACCTTTAGAGGGTCCTGGAGCATTTATTTATAGGAGAGGAGTTAGAGACGTATCCGTTTCGGAGTCCTGACAGATCCCAGATTTGTCGCAGAGATAGATTCGGAGAAGACTTTCTTTACAAGAGATTGGACTACAAAAGGAGTTATTCCTTATCTGGACTTTCTCAATTTATTTAGAAGATCAGTTTTACATAGCACGGTTATAGTCGATCAAGTTGGTCGTAACGGATGACCTGTAGGTCGTCTGGGATGATCTATTGGTCGTCAAGAGCAAAATCCTATCCTGTGAAGTTGATATCCATCTCCGGCAGCTCGGGTATGACTAGGTCGGTGATAGCGAGGTTGTTAGAGCCAAGGTCAAGGTACAATCTACAACAGATGCCTCTCACTCTTGAGGTCGAACTGCTAATAGGTCGGTCGAAGAGATTACTTGACCCAAGGTCGAGGTATAAGAGGATCGAACTGTTGGTGGAGGACATGTGTTGGGAATCGGATGGCTGAGGTGAACTGTCTTTGAATTTGAAGCGTCAATTCTTCGGATCTGTGGGAGCCATGCCTTGACCAATCACTTGGTGACATTTGTCGAACATCGGACGGAGGAGGTAAATCATCGGTAGATTGAAGCCGTTCTGGAGTCTTATAAATAGGACCATGATAACTCCCTTTTCACTGCTTCTACTATTCGGAGGGGAAACACCGGCACTTTGGTGTTTTGCAGACTTGCTTGGGCAAAGTCGAGCTAATTGGTCTTCCTCGTCCCTCGTTTGCTTGGCCACTTCACCTTTAGGTCAGTCCCTCTCTCTTTGATCATGAGTTAGTCTAGCTTTTCCGCTGACACCTGGAGTTCAGGTGACGGCCCTAGGAGTCTGGGTCTTGAGGTATTAAATTTGAGAGATGATGCTGAGAGTGGTGCTCCTGTGACGTGGAGCTCAGGGGATAACGTCAGGGGCGTAGATCTCGAGCTCGATGCCGCATGTTCTTCAGGTAGATCCGAGGTTCTGGACTTCGGTCCATATAGGGTTGACTCTATCCTCATCTCAGAGGATTTAGAAATCTTTAAATTGAAATATCAGATTCCTACCGAGTTTAGGTTAGAGGTGGCCCTCCGGGCGAAAGAATAGCTCTTCCTCCTCCGGGTCGAGTTGGCATGTACGAGGAAGCCTTAAAGGCTGGAGTTCGACTGCCTCTCCACTACCTCATAGTGAAAATTCTTAAATTATATAAGATAAGTTTCTATAGTATTACGCCGAACACATGACGTCAAATCATAGGTTTCTTTTCCCATTGCATCTTCCTCGGAGTTGAGCCGACCATCCGTCTCTTTCGGACTTGCTTTATTTTCAAGAAGCATCCCACAGAGAATGAATGGTGGTATATTTCTCTTCGATGGGGATATCGTCTCTTTCGAGCTCCTATCTCAGTACATAACTGGAAGGAGCATTTTTTTTAATCTTGGCCGAGCATCTCTGAGACTTCAATACGTCATGGGATAGACCACATAGGTCGGCAGTCAGAGCTCCTGTCTTAACTGAAGCTGAGGAGAAGGCCTTAAGTAGATCTTCAATCAGACCTCCCCTCCGTTTGCCGAATTCCTCATTGAGGACACTTTGTTCAGGATCGGATTAAGTCTTGCCGATCCGAAAAGTGAGTTGATATTTGATACACTTTATTTATTTTGATGATGTTTTATTTCAACTAATCTCATACCCCGTGCAGAAATGGATCCCAAAGATTTCAAGGCTTTGAATCGATCCTTGAAGAGGAAGAAGACAAGCACAACCCCAGCTCCAAAGCGTGGCCGCACTGAGGCCATTCTTGCCCAGCTTGCTGTTGTCGGAGGTTCCTTGAGGCCAAGTGGAACCCCGAGGAGGGAGTTGTCAGCCTCCACGAGAGAGGTTATGCCTCTCCAATCTACTGCTCCAGGGAACTTGCCCCCAGGCCTCTGCATCCTCGTCGCAGAGGAGTTCTGGTAGGCCAAAATTTTGTTAAATGTCTTCACGTTCGGCTAATGTACAGGCTAGATCCTTTGCTCCAGTTAGAGCTTCCTTAAGGACTGGAGCTCAGGATATTAGATCGGCGATTAACAACTTTCGAGTTGCCCGGTCTATGATCCAGTCAATCCTCCTTTCGGCCGATGTCGAATCCTTAAATGCTGAAGGAGGTGCCTTTCGTATGCATGATGCATACGACTCACTAATCCGGGTAAGCGACGATCTTCTTCAAGTTGCTCGGTGATGACAGATTCTAGTACACCAAGGTGATGCACGAAGCTCGACAAATTTCAAAGGAAGCCAAGGAGAAGGTCGGTTGGGCCAGCAGGAGGGCGGATGACACCCATCTTGCTAAGCTTAAAGCTGAGGAAAAAGTCAAGTCACTGGAGGATCGGAGGTTAGGTGACAGGAGTCCGAGCTTTCGAAGCTCGGGCTGACTTTGATGCTCGGCTTGCAGTCGAAAAAAGAAGCACAAGGACGAGCTGAAGGCTGCCAAGGCCGCTGCGGTCGAAGCCTTCAAATCCTCGAAGGAGTTTCACGACATCAAGGCTGACTTCGGTGTAGCCTCGTTCGAGAAGGGGATCACTGTTATCAAGGAGAAGATTAAAAAGATGGCTCCGGATTTCAATCTCAGCCTGCTGGAGTCGGACGATGAGGAAGAGATTGGTGAGGGCGAAGATAAAGATCTACGGGTTGAAAATCTTTTAGCCCGAAGTGGGAAGAAAGGATAGTCGAGGAAGCGGTCCCAGCCCACCTGCCGTTATTGTTCTCTATGATTGGGCCAACGTCGAGGATCCGCCTGCCTGCCAGACTTGAAGTTCTTTTGCCTTTAGTTTTTATCTTAGCTTAGTTATGTTCGAGCTCATTCGATTGGTTTCTTTTGTAACCTCAATTGTGACCAAGGTATTTTGTAACAAACCAATCTTTACCTGTAAAAATTTTCTTTAATGAGAACGTCTTCTTCACTTGATCAGTTGCCAAGCTCGTTCTTCATCAAATTCCTTGAGATTATGCTTGTTAATCGTAGACCGTTCTTCTAATAATAAATGATAAAACTCAATAAGTTACAATTGATGTAGCTCATTATGACAAGAATATGAAGTGTCATAGGGATTCATTCTGTTCCTTGACCATAGACGAGGAGCATACGTGCGATCCAGTGAGATTCCTCGGCCATAGCTGAGGATCAAACATGTGGAGAGTCGGTTGGAGAGCTCATTCTGTTCCTCGGCCATAGTCGAGGATCACGTGTTTGGCGATTCGATGGAGAACATGTTTCGCTCCTCGATCATAGCCAAGGATCGCATATTTTGGAGATCGTCATGGGGACACGTTCTGTTCTTCGGTCGTAGCTGAGAACTACGTGTTTAGCGATTTGATGGAGAACATATTTCGCTCCTCAATTGTAGCCGAAGATCGTATGTTTTGAAGATCATCATGGAGGCACATTTCATTCCTCGACCGTAGTTGAGGACCACGTGTTTGATAATTTGATGGAGAACATATTTTGCTCTTCGATCGTAGCCGAGGATCGCATGTTTTGGAGATCGTCATGGAGACATATTTCATTTCTTGACCATAGTCGAGGACCACGTGTTTGACAGTTTGATGGAGAACATGTTCTCCTCCTCGACTGTAGCCAAGGATCACATATTTTGGAGATTGTCATGGAGACATATTCTGTTCCTCGACTGTAGCTGAGGATTGCGTATTTGACAATTTGATGGAAAACATGTTTTGCTCCTCGACCGTAGTCAAATATCGTATGTTTTGAAGATCGTCATGGAGACACGTTTCGTTCCTCTGTCATAGCCGAAGATCGCGTGTTTGGCAATTTGATGGAGAACATATTTTGCTCTTCAACCGTAGTCGAGGATCACATATTTTAGAGATTGTCATGGAGACACATTTCGTTCCTCGATCGTAGCCGAGGACCACATGTTTGACAATTTGATGGAGAACATGTTTCGCTTCTCGGCTCTAGCCAAGGATTGCATGTTTTGGAGATCGTTATAGAGACACATTCCATTCGTGTTTGGCAATTTGATGGAGAATATATTCCACTCCTCGATCGTAGCCGAGGATCGCATATTTTGAAGATCATCATGGAGACACGTTCTGCTCCTCGACCATAGTCGAGGACCGTGTTGGTCGTCGATGCCTATATGAGATGTAAAACATAGCCCATACCCCATCTATGGATGAGGTACATATTTTTTGACAGAGCATGTAGTTTAATACCATAAAAGAAAATTTATTATTCAATTCAATAATAATAAAATTATAGTTCAGGGTGGTAGATACGTAGGTTGTCTACGTTCCAGATCCTAAAAATTAGTGTTCCGTCCAGTTGGCTGAGTCGATAAACTGCTGGTCGGACTATCTCGACGATGCGATAAGAGCCCTCCCAATTCGGTGCAAGCTTTGATCGTTCGGTGGGGTGAGAGACCTTAGGTCAGCGAAGAACTAGTTGTCCTACCAAGAAAGACTTTCTTTTGACCCAAGAGTTGTAATACCGAGCTACTTTTCGTTGATAGTTAGCCACTTGCATCCGCGCTTGTTCTCTGGTTTCCTCTAGCAAGTCCAGATTTGCTCTCATGCCAAAGAAGTTGCTGTCTGTCTCAAATTCTTCCATGTGCAAGGTCGATAGGCCAATCTCCAAAGGTATAATGGCTTCAGTGCCGAAGGCTAACATGAAGGGTGTTTTTCTGTTGAAAGTCGTCAAGTTATTCGATATGCCCAGAGCACATGATATAGCTCTTCGACCCATAATCTTTTTGCCCGATCAAGCCGAGCTTTCAATCCTTGTAGTAAGGTTCTATTCGTCACCTCAGCTTCACAATTACTCTGAGGATAAGCTATAGAGATCAGTCAATGGTTGATGCCCAATCCTTTGCAGAATTCTTTGAACTTCGGGTTGTCAAACTGTTATCCGTTGTCAGTGATAATTGCTTCGGGCAATCTGAAATGAGAGATGATTGACTTCCACACAAAATCACAAATCTTTGCTGAGGTGATGGTTGCCAATGGTTCTGCCTCTACCCACTTGATAAAATAGTTGATCGCGAGAAGCAAATTTTTTTTGTGCCGCCGCCATCGAAAATGGCCCAAGGATATTCATTCTCCACTGTGTGAAGGGCCACAGAGTTGTGATCGATGTCAAAGGTGTTGAAGGTCTGCACTGAATGTTTGAAGTCTTTTGGCACTGATCGCACTTGTTTACCAAGTCGGCGGCATCCTTCTATATAGTTGGCCAAAAATATCCTTGTCGTAGCACCTTATGAGCAATAGCCTTGCCCCCCAGGTGATTGCAGCAAATTTCCTCGTGAACTTTCCATAGAGCATACTTTGCTTTTGAAGGGTGGAGACAACGGAGCAAGGGCAGAGTAAGAGATCTTTTATATAACCTTCTATCATAGACAAGGTACTGAGTGGCAAGATATTTCAACTTCTTTGCTTTATCCCAATCAGTAGGCCATGTTCCATACTGCAAGTGGAGTAAAATGGGATCAATCTAGCTCGGCTCCGGATCCATTTGCATTACTTTAGGCTCTTCCATGCTTGGCTTCTCTAGAGTTTCCAGGTATGAGGTTCTTTTTAGGTCGGTTACACCCACTATTGCTAATTTTGCAAGTAGATCGGCTTGCATGTTTTTCGCCCTCGGTATCTGCAGAATGTTCATTGTAGTAAAGCTGGAGGTAAGATCTTTGACTTTCTGTAAATACTTCATCATGTTCGATTTCCAAGCTTCATATTCTCCTTGCACTTGACTGACGATAAGCTGGAAATCGTTATGAACTCTAAGATGCTTCACTCCTAGATCTTTTACCATTTTCAATCTGGTTATCAGTGCTTCATATTTAGCTTTATTATTAAAGATAGAAAATTCAAAATATAAGACGTACTCTGCGACCACCCCATCTGGGCTGGTTAGGATTCGCCCAGCTCCCGAACTTGTGGTGTTCGAGAAATCATTTACGTGAAGAATCCAACACTCGTCGGTTGTTGGTCTAGCTTCCTCAACATTCTTCTCCTCATCCAAGATAGTGCATTATAAGATGAAATCAGCCAATTTCTAAGCTTTAATGAATGGTGGAGGTAGATACTTGATGTCGAATTCATCCTGCTCAATGGCCCATTTGGCTAATCACTCTGAGGTTTTCGATCGATGAAGTATCGATCTGATGGGCTGATCAGTGAGGACGGCTATAGTGTGAGCTTGGAAGTACGGCTGTAATTCTTAGATAAGATCACGAGAGCATAGGTCACTTTTTTAAGCTTCGTGTACCTAGTCTCGACATCATGAAGCACTCAACTGACATAGTAGATCGGCTTTTGCACCTTCACTTCTTGACGAACGAGGATGGAACTGGTCGCAAAAGGAGAAATGAAAAGATACATGTATAATACTTCTCTAGGTTCAGGCTTGCTAAGGAGAGAAGGTGTGCTGAGGTACTTTTTCAGATTATCAAATGCAGTCTGACACTCTTCTATCTATTGAAAGTTTTTTGCTTGCTTAAAGGCTTTAAAGAAAGGAAGGCTTCTTTCGGCCAATCTTGATAGGAATCTATTCAGGGTTGCGATCCTCCCCATCCGACACTGCATCTCTTTAATTGTCCTTGGCGGCTTTATTTTTTGAAGAGTTTGAATCTTTTCTGGATTCGCTTTGATTTTCGTTGTGACACCATAAAGCTGAGGAATTTACCAGTGATGACTCTAAATGCGTATTTACTGGGATTGAGCTTCATTCGAAATTGCCATAAGACTGTGAAGGATTCTTCAAGGTTGGCAATATGATGCTCGATGGCTCAACTTTTGACTAGCATATTGTCGACATACACTTTCATATTTCGATCGATTTGCTCTTTAAAGATCTTATTGACAAGCTACTGGTAGGTCGTCCCAGCATTCTTAAGGCCAAATGGCATGACCCTGTAGCAAAAAAGTCCTTGGTCAGTGATTAAAAAAGTTTTTTCTTATCCTCAGGGGCCATCCAAATTTGGTTATATTCGATGAAGGCGTCCATAAATGATAGAAGTTGATGTCCTGAGGTTGCATTCACTAGCTAGTCAATGCAAGATAGAGGGTAACTGTCCTTCCGGTATACCTTGTTTAGATTGGTGTAGTTGATGCAAGCGCACTACTTTCCATTGGGCTTTGGGATGGGGACGACATTGGCAAGCCATTTTGGATAATATACTTCTTGTATGAATCCGGCTTTCAAACGTTTATCCATCTCTTCTCGAATAGCTTTTTATTGGTCGAGAGCAAAAGGATGCTTTTTTGCTTGACTGGATGATGCTTTGGGTCCATGTTAAGTCAATGTACCATAATCTCTAGATCTACACCAGATAAATCTAAAATCGACCAAGCGAATATATCAGCATTAGCTCGCAGAAAAGAATAAGATGCTGACGATTTTCTTCACATAAATTTGAGCTGACTTACACCACTTATCTGGGTCTCCACCAATAGGTACTGCTATCAAGTCTTTCACAGGTTGTCTTCTTTGCTCAGATTTTTCATCTCGTACATCTAGCTCATTCGCTGACTGATCTATAGGTGTGGCTCCTCGTAGGGTTGCCATATAACATTCTTTTACAAGTCGTTGGTTTCTTCGGAGCTCACCAACTCCTTTTAGGGTGGAAAATTTTACCATCAGATGATAGGTTGACACTATAGCTCTAAGTGCATTAAGCTCGGGATGACTTAGTATAGCATTGTACATGGACAGACTTTTTACAACAAATAAGTTATTTGTACAACTACTTGTTTTGGAGCTTGCCCGATGATGGTGGCCAAAGAGATTGTTCCTTCTACTAGGATCGTAGTACCCAAAAATTCAATTAGAGGAATAATCCTCTTCATCAACAACTTAGAATCTAGGTTCATACGAATAAAATATCGTAAAACAAGACATTAATTGAACTTCTATTATCGACTAAGATCCGATGTATATCATAATTAGCAATATTTAAAGAAACAACAATAGGATCATCATGGGGGCATTTTATTCCATTAAGGTCGTCGTCCGAGAAAGTGACTTTGTTGCCGACCTTTTGTTTTTTTGACTTATTATTTTTAGCTCGACTTGAACTTGAAGCATGTTGGCCGAGATGCCCCCAAGAGATCATATGGATCTCTCTTGCAACCGGTTGGTCTCTATGGGGATTCTCCTGTTGGGGAGGTTCTTCATGAGGATTTTTTGAGATTTGACATTCATCAACATATCAACGCAAATGTCCTTGTCGAATCAATGCTTCGATCTTCTCCCTGAGCTGCCAACAATCTTCTGTGTCATACCCATGGTCATGGTGGTATCTACAGTACTTGTTCGGATCTCTTTTGCATGCTGGAGTGATCATCTTCCTTGGCAGTGAGAGCTCTTTTTGATGCTTTATTTCCATAAGGATATGAGCTCGAGGAGTATTAAGAGGAGTAAAGTAGTGAAACTTTCATGGGGGAGATCTGGGCCGACGAGTTGGTGCAAAGGACCTAAGTCGGTTATTCTGAGGAGGGGTTCGGGAATGATGAAGCTTAGGTTCTGGGCATCAGTGCTGCATTCATCGGGCATCTTTCTTCTTCTCAAAGCTAAAATTTTGGTATGAAGCTCGGCCAAGATTCTCCCCTTGCTGATCCCAAGCTTCATCGACTTGAGCATAATTCTTGGCTCGCTCCAACATTTCAAAAAAATCCTTTGGATAGTTCAGATTGAGGGAATAAGAAGGTCATTCTACTAGAGTCCGACTTTGAATACAGTCATAGCTACAAACTGATCCAAGTTCCATACTTTGAGGTCGTAGCATTAAATCGGCTTATATAATCCCGCAGAGATTTGTTCTCCCTCTGTTAGATATTGACGAGGAAGTTTGAATTTCGTCGTTATCGTTGACTGCCGATGAAGTGCGCAGTAAAAAGTCAACTGAATTAGTGGAAAGAATTCACAGAGCCCAGCTGCAGATTGGAGTACTAGTGATGAGTTGCTTTTCTCAGGAGTAGAAGGGAAGGCTTGACAGAAAATTGCGTCGCTAGCCTGCTGGAGAAGCATCAAGGTCCGAAAATTTTCAAATGATCAATCAGATCGGTTATTCTATCATAGAGCTCCATCTGAGGCATTTTGAATCGGGGTGGAAGAGGTTCTCATCCATTATCCTCTGAGTGAAGGGTGGATCAATGTTGAACCCTAAGTCATCCTCTGGATGCTTTGGAGCCCAGAGTGCATCTAACTGTTGTTGCATCTCCTTGAGCTTTTTTTCCATCTCGTCATCTTGAGTTCGTTGATGCTGAGGGGAAGCATGACCCGACGTTGAATCTCTTCTAGAAACAAGAGTGGGGGATCTCTTAGTGCGGCAATGTCGTGGGCTTGGTGGTTGGCTGTGGTAACTAGCTTCTACCCTTGGACTACGTGGAAGGTGGTTCGATGACCTTCCTCTGATAAGCTATGCATCATCTATGGCAGGAGGTGGCTTCGTATTTTGTTGCATCCCTCTCACTACAGTTGAAAGCGCTTGCACCTGTTGGATAAGGCTATTGTATTGGTCATGAGAGATAGTGTTGGATTTGTGTCCTAGAAGTCAATTGTTGGCTGACACATTATGTATTTTCAGGATCTAAATTTGTACTTGTAAACTTTCATTATAAATAAAGATTTTTCTTTTCAATCATGCTTATGTGTCCATAATTTATCCTAAAATTAATAAAATAATTTTGTACATTCTTATAGAGTTAAGAATTTGAGACATACATTAATTAGTGGTTAATTTCTAAATACTCTCGATCAAGGGATCATCACGGAGGACAGTGATCAATCTATTTGAGATCGATGTACGGTTCACCTCCCTTGTGGATAGATGAGTCTTGGGGCTACAGTATAGAGACACTGGGGTGAAGGTGCAGGTGGTTGTTAGAGAATAACTTACACTGAACGTGACCAACACGAGAACCACATGGATGTCTACTCACTCGTTAGTGGTCTTCTCGATGCTACAGTGGTATAAGTGGTCCTTTGACCTGTGGTGATATTGGCTATTCACAGCGAGGCTACTGAGTTTGACTGCACGTTCTCTTTGTCCCTAGCCATTCGGGTCCTTGCTGTGTATGTTGGCTTCAGTAGGTTCAGGTTCACTGTTTGGAGTAGGATGCACCTAGATGAAATTTATCGATCTTGGTAGAAAAGGAGAAGTCCTATGTGATTTGCGAGATTGAATTCAGAAAGTCTTTGGCCAAAGCAAGTATGAATACTGAAAAAAAATTTCATGAGATTTACAAATGAACTCGAGTCGAGCCAATATTACATAAGATTGACGATGGGGTTTGACGAGTTCTCCATGACCTCCGTTAAGACGGGACTCACGATAGAAGGACTAAATCATACGATAACTGCACCTAGGGATTCGTATTTTCATTCTACTGGGTCGTCACTACATATTGCTGGTGTCACTGGTGGATTGTGAGACTCATCGGATGTCATCTTGATGATCGATAGCCCTCGAAGGGTAGAATTGAAAATATTTCAATCTATTGAAAAGAGTTTCGATGATATTGTGATAGAGATCACAAAATATCTCACTACCAGATAGAATGAAACCTATGGGGTCACACATTAAGGATTTAATCTCGAATTTACCAATTGGGCTTATGAAGTTCCAATTGGGTTAAGGTTATTTGAAACTTTATTAGATTTATGAGAATCATGCTAGCACATGGTTAAACTTAATTCTTCTCGAAACTTTGATTTGATCAAGTCTATAGCCTTGAACCTAACCTAAATTTATTTGAATTTAATTGGGCTCTTAATTATAAGTCCAAGAGGATTTAATTAAGTCAATTAGTTGGCATAATTATCCTAACATTATCTCTTCCATATTTTTTAATTATCTCTAAGTATGCATGTGGAATAGATGGAAGAATGGGTGGCGTAATTTTTTTTTGAAAATTATTGAGCGTCATATCCTAGAGAGGCCCACCCCTCTTATGTGTCATGGCGTGAAGGAGAGAGGGTGGGG
>KE508055.1:24868-38638 GCA_000441515.1 Elaeis oleifera | reverse complement strand
ACATGCTTAAAAGGACTGATTAATTATCTTTTATATCTGATTTTATTTGGCATAAATCATATTTAAAAGATAGAGGATTCTTATGAGATAAAGATCTACCTTTTTAAGATGACAGGGTTCCTAATATGTGTCAGGACTTATGTTTATTTAAAGGGAGGTCTCTAGGGTTTCTTAGTATTGATTTTTCATCAAGAAAACCTTCCCTCTCTCCATCTCCATGCCTCCTCTCTCTCATATTCTTCCTTTCCATGCCCAAAGATTGGGTGTTCTCTCTTTCACATGCCTAAAAGGAGTTCTGGTGACTTAGAGATCAAGAATCGAGGAGAAGAAGAAGGCTGCAGATCAAGGAGTTGATCTCTCAGTTAAGATCAAAAGAATTGATCAGAGTCCTCAAGGTTAAGATTTTTCTTGAGAAGAAGAATCTTCTACGAGAAGAAAAGTTCGAGATTGATCCCAGTGGATATCCGTAGAGGCCGGACATGTGTGTGGCTCCATTTTCTACGAATCCGAGATCATCTGAAGCGGTGAATTTCTACCCGCGCAAAGGTAATAAGATATGATCTCATATTTTTCTTAAATTTCAGATTAATTATATGTGCTTTCTTCTGGGCTTGGGTAGGTTTAGATCTGGTATCTTGCATGTGGGGTTAAAGGGTTTAACTCAATTTATTTTCGCTGTATGTTTTCAAAATTTTAAAATCTACACATGTTGCCTACCTTGTTTCTATCAGATAGCTGGTGCTGGTGGTGCCGCGGGTGCTGCCAATGCAGTTGGGTGGCGGTGGTGAAGCATTGGTCGGTCGAGCATTGTTGGCTTGCCGACCATTTATGCGCTGTGAGGTATTTGATGCTCCTCTATGTGTCCTCATGGAGGTTAATGATCGATGATAAACTCCCTCTCCTCTCGAAATAAGACCTCAGGACTGGTCTTAAAATAAGAACTCGAGATTAGTCGAAGAGGGCCCTTCCTCTAGCGTCAAATATTGCTGCTGATCTCTCCGCCTGAGGTTGAACGTCGAGGTAGATGTGCTCAAGGTGAATCCACTGCCGGGGCTTCGTCCGAGAACCTGCAAATAAGTCCACATCGGGAGGGTGACTCCGGTATAGACCTTCCGACGCTCAAGGCAGGAGATGGAGAACGATGAGAGGAGAAAGTTAGGAGTCCATTGATTGTATATCTTTGGAGGATCCTGAAGCCTTTATTTATAGGAGAGGAGTTGGAGACGTATCCGTCTCGAAGTCCTGACAGATCCCGAATTTGTTGCAGAGATAGATTTGGAGAAGGACTTTCTTTTTACGAGAGATTGGACTACAAAAGGAGTTCTTCCTTATTTGCATTTTCTCAATTTAGAAGGTTAGTTCTGCATAGCTCGATTATAGCTGATCAAGTTGGTCGTAACGGATGACTGTAGGTCGTCCGGGACGATCTATTGGTCGTCAAGAGCAAGATCCTATCCCGTGAAGTTGATATCCATCTCCGGCAGCTCGAGTATAGCTAGGTCGGCGATAGCGAGGTTGTTAGGGTCGAGATCGAGGTGCAGATCTATAACAATTAGAATAAAGGAGACTGTGCAATGGCAGATACGCAGTACAAAAGGGAGAAGAACAACGGAGAATGTACAGCAGATTGAAATGCTAAAGATCAGAGATGGAAGAGTAGAAGAACTGGAAAGATCAGTGTAGAACAAAGAATCAAAGTGATGAAGAGCTTTGCGCCATAGAGGGCGGTATCAGGCTTGCCACCCTCTTCCAAATTACTTGATGCGCCTCTAATCCTTTCCATGAACACAGGTGTTCCCATTCAGTGAAGGATCTTTTGAAGAACTATGAAAGTGAATATGCGTCTATTAAGGAAGATTCTTCCATTAAATTCCAACCAGATAACAGAAAGGAAAGAAGGCAAAAGCTGGTCAAATTAGACCGAAAGTTTCTCTTCCAACTTCTAAACTTCAAACAAGTTCTTAATGTAGCCCAAATACTTGTTGAGAGAACGGACATCGGACAAATTGGATGTGTCGCCGATTCAGAAGCATCAACACAGAGGGAACATCCAGAACTTACAGCCCACCCTTTCTGTGCTCAGACCTCACCGGTATGGAGCCTGTTCTTCGATGCCAACCAAATAAAAATCCTCAACTCTTCAGATACAGGTGCTCTCCAAATCAATTCATGGTAGGGCATACTAATCCACCACCACTATACAAGAATTTATAGAAGGATGCAACTAACAAGCCACCGTAATGAGAAAGTTTCCATGTCGGCTTTCTGCAATCCGAGTTGGCCTGAGAGGAGCGAGTGAATCCATCAGATTCCGCAAATGCAGGGTTTGGGAAGCGACGATGGGCCACAAATGTCCACATTCCACCGAAAAGACCTCCACCTCTATTGTGAAGCAACCGAATACTGTTTGACGACCACGGGATACGAGTCACAGAAGAGTAGGGCAAGAGGGGTAGAGCGAAACCAAGTGCCCTCCCAGAATCTAATGTTCACGACGCTGCCCCAGTCGAAATGAAGTACAACTCCAAAAGGCCTCGAGATCTTCGCTGATGTCCTTCCAAACAAGGGAGGTGAATTCAAAACACCTTTTCATTTGGAACCCAAATCTTCTTTCGAAGAGCTAGGCATTCTCAATTAACTTGAGCCAAGTGGTACCTGCCTCATGGGCAATTTCCACGCCCACTTAGCTGGTAGAGCAATCATGTTATGGATATTTACGTACCTTGTGTCATTTCACAAGGCAATTCAAGTCTTTCGTGGAGTCATTACCTTTCCACAAGAACGCTCTTCTTATGCTCTCAATCTTGTAAAGTGGAATTTTTGAACACTGTTCGTGGTGTAAAAATCCGACATAGAGTATGTCATTTCGTTCGATTGGACCACGTAGCAATTGCTTTCCAACGTGCATTTCATGTCCGCAGTTCTACTTTTTTGTTTGAAATTTTGAATGACGAAAATGCTCTTTCTATTCTAAAAAAATTATGATATCCTGTATCGATATTATGAATCTTGCGTTGAAATTATGACTTTCTGCATGGGATGTCATAATTTTTCACAGAATATCATAAAGAGAGAAGGATATTTTTATCATCAAAAAAATTTATGAAATTTTTAAATGATGAAAATACCCTTATCAAAATTATGGCATCCTATAAAAAAATTATGACATCCTATACAGAAAGTCATAATTTCAACGCAGGATGTCATAATATCGGTACAGGATGTCACAATTTTTTCAGAAAAAAGGGATAATTTCATCATTTAAAATTTTAAATAAAAAAATAGAACTGCGGATATTAAATACGCATTGGAAAACGGTCGTTACGTGGCCCAATCAGATGAGACGGTGCGCTCTACGTCGGATTTTCTACACTGCGGGTGGTGTACAAAGAATTTCTCATCTTGTAAATAACCTACTTAAGGAGTTTGAAGGTGGGCATAATGTAAGAAGGCAAAGAAGAAGCAACAATCCGGTCTAGTTTGGCCCAAATTCATTGGGCTTGGCCACACGCGTCTCTCACATGTACATGGCAAAAAGGAAGACTCCTGATGAAAATTTTACTTTTCTTCGATTCCGTCAGAGAAAAAGGTTTTCTAGGACATGCTGGACTCCAACAAATAGGATTTTGGTCTACAAAAGATCTCTTCTTCCCTCTAGCCATCTCTCCCCAAGCCCCATACATTGTCGGAGAGAAATCCTCTGTGTTGTTCCCGATCTTCTATGAAGAAGTCCTTGGGATTTTTCCGATGCACCATCCATAAGACCTCACTGAAGGCAAGGTAATGTCTAGATCTCTTTTTCTTCCTTCCAGTTTATAGGGTGGTCATTGTTGTTAAGATTTAGGCCGACGAAGTATCAGATTGTGACGGAATAGGGTCTCCCTATGTTCCATTTATTCTCTCGATAATTCTACCACCACTGCTGGATGTGGCCACGACTGGGCTGCCGTAGGCAGTTGCCACATCAACCCCACAGTTGAGGGGTCACTGCTGTGGGCTACTATTGAGGGTCATCAACCATGATTCGTGGAGATGGGAGAGAAGAGCTCTCCCTTGTCTTAATAGAGAAGAGAGATCTCTCTTCTTCTATCTTCTTCTCCTTATCTCTTGCTCTCTCTCTCTTGTCTTCTCTTCTTCCTCTCTCTTTTCCTTTTCTCTCCTCTCCCTTCATTTCTCTCTTTTATTGGTCCAAGGGGTAGAGTGAAAGGACTCAAGGGACTTACTAATGGACCCTGGTGGACTTCAGTAGAAGTTCTGAGTCACTAATATCTGCTATATGATATTTTCTTTGATGTTTGGATTGATTTTGTAGAGAAAAAGTCATCTACACAAGAAAGCTTTGAACAAAGTGTACGATATCCTAGTTCGTATGTTCTGGTGTGGGATTATACCTATGGTGTTGAGTCAATCATCGGTAGATCGAGATAAAGGTTCTTGAACATAATGATCTATATGATTATGAAATTATATATATAGTTGTACTTGCATGATGGTGTATTTATATATATATCGGTACGTATATTATAGCATGATGAATTGATGTTGCATGATTTATGATTACTTAGTGCTTAATTATAGATACCATATAGAGTAAGAAAATCATGATTTAAGAGAATTGATTGGGTGCGGACGGTATCTAGATTAATCGATCATACAAAAATATGATGTGTATGCTGGATCAGCTTTGGACTGAGATGCAGCATTATGCTTGGCTTGCCACATATTGGAGCATGATTGTAAATATTCTAATACTAAAAAATCAGATCATGTCTTTAATATAATGGATAGAGCATGGACGGCATTTGGACGAGTTGGCCATGCAAGAACATGGTGTGTATGCTGGATAAGCCTTGGGCTAGAGTGCTGCATTGTGTTTGAGCAACTCTAGACTGGAGCATGATTGTAATTAGTCCAATATTAAAAAATAATATATTTTGCATAATTATAAGAGTAAAGAAATAAGAGGATGTGGATTAGTTGGCCGTGTGTGAAACATGGTGTACCAGCCGCAGCTTGAGATATGATATTATGGTTGCCAGTCATGGGCAGAAGCATGGTATATGCTTGGCCTGCCATAGACTGGATTATGGTTGTGATTAGTTCAGTGTTGAATTCAAATCAAGATGATGAATCATGTTTAATTAAAGAGTATCTAGACTAGTCGGCATATATGAAATATGGTATTTATGATGTTAGCTATGGGTTGAGATGTGGTTGCCGATTATAGGTAGAACTATAATGTATATTTGGCCTGCTATAGGCTAAAGCGTGGGTTAGTCTAGTATAGTGCTGAAGTAATGATGCGGTCATGATTCAACCATATTAATCAGATAATAAAAATAATTTTATTAGATTATTATTGAATTGAATTGTTGCTTGGGTGATATATGTGACATGTGGCTTGAGACTTCTGTTATGGTGATATGTATGTAATTGAATAATTATGTGATTATACTTGATGTATATGTTGGCATGGCTTATATATGTATGTTTTATAACATATACATTGATCTACTAAGTATTATGCAATTATCTGATTGTTGAGGTATGAATCTTAATATTTTTCTATCGGCTAAATATTAGCTTAAAGATGTTTAATATTCATGCTGGTGTGAGTATATATAGGGGATTCTTATTAGACCGTAAAGTTTACATTCTCTTTTTCTTTAGAGTTGCAAAATACATAGCATCAGCCAGATTGGGTGTGGAGTTCAAATAATAAGTCATTTAGTTAGTTAGTTGAAATTTTGATAAATATTTCAATTTTGCGAACTTTATTCGATAATGATGGATTGATTTAATTAGTTTGATAAATATAATTGAAGTTTTATGATTAATAAGATAATTTTGATATTATTAAGAATTTGTTCATATTTAGGTTTTGCATTATCTTTAGGGTATTGCTCTAGGATCCGTGTGGCTATATCGTGTGATCGACTTGAGTGTTGGGTTCGAGGTGTGATAGCAGATAAGATAACATCAACCAATATAAGTCTTCCTCCCCAAGAGAGCAACTTATCTTTCTGTGCTGTGAATCTTGCACTAATCTTGTCTTCACAAGGAAATAACTGATAGATTCTCTCACAAGCATGAGTTAGTTCTTTGTGCTCAAGCTAGCATAAAAGTGGAACTTTGGAATGAACACTTATACAGGCATGCATCCTTTAAGTTTATGCCAAATTGTCCACAGGTTGACAGAAATTTTACAGAGGCTATGTTTTAGCTCCCAACTAGGTACATTTAGATGATATTGTTGGTTTGCTGGTAGAAGCTACATGTCCTAATTATGCCAAATGGAAAATCTACTTTTGACCAGTTCACTTTCTTATGCAGGATGTGGAGCCCATATCTAATGTTTGGCTGCTACTAGCATTTAACAATGGGCCAGATCGAGTTTCCTCATCATGTCGATCGAGCTTGATATACAAAAAGCCGTGCACGTTTTAAGGCCAACTGATGAGAATAGGCAAACAAATCAATTAGAACTCAGGCAAAGTGGGTTGCTTTACCATTCAGTCTGTGGAGGTCATCTGTTTAAATCTTTGATTTTCAGATGTAATACTGTTGTTGGTATTTGTAGCATGAATTGCACGGAAGTCGAGTAAAGGTGGGCATAGTGCTCTCGTGCCAAAGGTGGTCGCAGGCCTTCATCTCTCCAGGCTTAAGTTCCTTACGAAAGGATAAAAGTCCGATCAAAAAGAATGTCATGCACTTTTCTTCCTCATAAGTTCCATGTTTCCATCCCTTTGAGATCTATGCATGAAGTTTCTTTTATCACCCAAGTACAAGCAACTCATATCCAGATATTGAGTACCCGAAAAGTTCACTAATTATAAAAAATATATACGACTCTCTTTAATTTCTATTTTACTCGATAATTACACCACATTCTTTTATTCTTTGCATCCTCTCAGGCTATGCATCTCAATCATGAAAAAAGGTAGCTAATGTGTTCAATCTTTGAGTTTTTTCATGGAATCCAAAGCTTGTACTGCTATCTGCTAGTATCTCAAACCCCAATGTCCGGCTATCTCCACTTTTCTAGTAGCTTCACTTCCGCAGCCATTATTTTCTTTAGAAACTGTGAAGTCCCCAGTAATGCTATGTAAATCCCCGTTGCAAGAAAATAGGAGAGGTGGCACTCGTGCAAGCTAGCTCCCAATTTCACCATATCAGCCATAGTTTAAGGTTGCATCCTTCTCCCGCCGGAGCCCGACTCTCTCTGGCAGTTAAAATAGACTGCTGCGACCGGTGATCCGAGGTTGTAGAGCTCTGCAAAGTCCCGGGTGTCGAAGTTTTGGCGCCACCCAGGAGCATACACTGTCTGCCGCCCAAGCTGCTGGAACAGCACAAAGATGAACCGGTGGATGCCAAGCGCCGGCCGTGGACTCTCATAGCACACAATCTCCTGACCTGAACCCAGGTATAAAATTATGAGACATAGTGATCAGGCCTGCCAATCATTCTTCTGCGACGACACGCGTTTTTTTATTGGCTGTAAAATGTTGAAACGTAGGTGATTAAATTAGTAGTGGATGAGGCATTTTGATCCCACTGTCGGAAACACAGGCAGCAAGAAGCTAAATGATAACCTGATCCACTTAGGAGGACTTATCGTTTTGGTTCTTGTGATCTTACCGTAGGCAGCTCCAGTCGTTGCCGGGATATCCGTGACCAACCTACAGCAGCGTAGATCACATTAGTGCGTATACAAAAACTTCACAAGAGAAGCTTAAGGATAGAGCTGATTATTAGCTTTGGATCCATGGAAGCTTTTGAAAGATTGGAAGTGCAATTTCATAATTAGGGATTCGGTGCAATGGTTTGAAGCATATAAAGTAGCCTAGTTAAGATGAGAAGTACATGATTAAAGTTTGATTCTGCCAAGCAATATGCTTCTCTTCTCCTAGATTTCATACTGGGCTTAGGATCAGAATAATTAGCTTCTAGGCAATTGGGTTGTCGAGCTTTTCATATATCCAAAGAACTCAAGTTTCTGTTCGAACTAAACCATAGAAACTGAAGGCATATTTCTGATATAATTTGCATGGTTAGATGAACTGTACCGAAGGGCCTAATTTTCGAATTTTGCAGTCGAGTAGTCCTAGATATACATATTTTTCGATTTTTGGGCCAGGTTTTCTATTTTCAGTCGGATTTGGAAGGCTAGATCTAGGGTTGAGTTTGCACTAGATTATTTTGGTTGCTTAATAAAACATTTGTGGAGTTTGGTTACACATTCTCTTCTCTTCATCGCTCTTCTCTCAATAGCATGCGAGTGAAGTCTGACCCAATAGTAAAATACAAATCCTCAAAGTAATGCAAAAGGAATATACTCATGGCTTCTCGATGAGTACAGCTCTTTCGGCGGGTGCTTACCAGTGCAAATACTCCCTGAGGTGTGGGTCACTTGGACTTGGAGCATCCGGGTCTATCATAATCTGCAACACATCGTTAAGAACACCCTAAGAACTACCAAATGTCACCATGATGAAGAAAAAAAAAAATAATATATATATATATATAGGGAGACTGGGATTCAATATTTTCAAACTCAAAAGTAGCACTTCTGCAAGGAGATCGAATAGTAAGCCTACAAGAAGATATGCATCTAGGGGAATAGAGAGATGGGCTTACAAGGGTGTAGAAGGTCCTGAGGTCAGTGCCTCCAACCTCAACCCTTGGTCGGTTAACGACAGCCGAGGGTTTAAGCTCGCATCCATTGGCCACCTCCCTCGAATTGTAGATCACCCTGAGGGGTACACTCCTTATGAATGGATCCAACACATCTCCTATCACCCTGCCCACAACCAAAGGATCCCTTTCTCTTGGCATCAGTCCTACCTCCCAAGAGTGCATCTGGCGAGGAAAAAAAGAATTAGGAGCTTATGGTAAGACAGGCTGCTGGCAGAGAAGTATGAGGAGAAGAGGGGGTAATTAAAATGAAGGGGAACAAGTGGGGACTTTGATGCTTTTGCTTCGAAGGTTAATGAGCAACCTTGGCACACAGAGTTTAGGCCTAGCTATGATCTTTTAGATATGGATAGATTTGTCTCTGAGTGCTTCTTTTACATTGGAATACATTTTTCTTTGTGCATGGCTTCTTACAATTCATGTGGTTGTCCGTTCTCGCCGGTCATAAAGTTGCGTAAGTATCTTTTCTTGTCCCGGTCCCCGGTAGGAAAGCTGGAGGCCTTGGGAGAGGTTGTTGTCATGGTTTCTGATACGGCCATGAGCCCTTCATTATGTCTATTTGACTTGCCTACGGTTTTGTCCTTTAGCTATTTCCATGGAAGTCCCGTCACTCCTTTTCCAGTGACACGATCAGTTGAGGCGAGTAAAGGAAGACATGGGCATCTTCTCACCTCACTTTTACTCTTTTGTTTTCCAATGGTTGCTTCCGTCATTGTCAGCTCCTTGGAAGTTGTCGAGTTCTCATTGGCTGACAGAAGATTCAAGCTTTTGGAGGAAGGCCACCAAAGGGAAGAAAGAAAGAAAGATAAAAAGATAAGAACCCGTGCAACTACTTCCACTGGAGTACTGTACCCAAATGGCCGAGAACGCATGTATAGCCGCTGCCCTTGAAGCCGGACGCGCGATAAAAATTCTGGATCATCTCATGCCTAGTTTCTGGAGCTGGACCAAGTCCTAGTTGGTAGCTAGAATAACGTACATTCGGATTGGCACATAACTTTCACTTACTTCAATGTACATGACTAAAGTATTCAGGCCTGATATTGTGCTGAGGGAAATAGTGACAAAGGATCGGGCCTGAAAGTAAAGTATTTCAACACCCAGTGTCCAGCTATATGTGTTTCAGAGTAAAGGATTTCCCAATCTTTGAGTTTTTTCATGAAATCCAAAGCTTGTACTGGGACTGCTAATATCTCAACCCCTAAGGTCCAGCTATATCCACTTTTCTACTAGCTTCACCTCCAGTGCCATTATTTCTTTAGACGCCGTGAAGTCCCCAGTGATGCTATGTCAATCCCTGTTGCAAGAAAATAGGAGAGGTGGCGCTGTGTAAGCTAGCTAGCTCCCAATTTCACCATATCAGCCATAGTTTAAAGTTGCATCCTTCTATTGTACAAAAAAAAAAAAGGTTGCATCCTTCTCCTGCCGGAGCCCGACTCTCTCTGACAGTTCAAAGAGACTGCTGCAATCGGTGATACGGTAGTAGAGCTCTGCAAAGTCCCGGTCGGAGGAGGATCGAGATACTATTCTGTACATGAATAAAATATTCAGGCCTGAATACTTATCAGGTCTTAAGAATAAATTGATCCTTCTTTTAGGAAAAGTCACAAAAGTTTTTTTTTTTGGCTTGCATATATAGCTTTTTTTGATTGGTTATAACATAATTTGTAACTTGTGAAATGGGTATTTAGATGCTAATATAGCAAACTAACCAAGTAAACTTCTAGTACCCATGAATGACTTCACCTCAATTTGTTCATGTTGTTCATATGCCGTGTGAAAGTAATTTCCGTGACATTAGTAATTGACAAATCTTTGAAGACTTTAGTCTTTAACATCTTGATCCATGTCACTAGATCATTTCTAGCAAATTCCAGTGCTACCATTCTTTCGTTGATGAAGCAATTGACTTCCCACCCTGTTTCCTCTCATGCATCAACAGTAAAGGAACAAGGAATCCACTCCAGTCCTTGGCCACCCTGTTTCTCTCATGCATCAATAGTAAAAGAGACAAGGAATCCACTCCATTCTTTGTTGGACTGGGAGCCAAAAGCAAAGCAGAAGATTGATATGAATACATGTTGTGTTTAAACTTTTAAGAAGATGAGGCTTCGACCGACAAAAAAAAAACGTCGAGACAGGGTTTAATCCGGTATAATATTAAATAATAGCTATAATGATCCTTATTTGTATCAGAAAACAACTTCTGAAATTTATAATATTAAAATAATCACATAATAATAGATGTTACAGTGGCGATATAATATAACAGGCAATTAATAACAGAAAAATAAAAGTATCATTTTCCAATTTTTATTAGATAAAGTAATCTTATTTTTGACTTTGTAAGAATTTTGATGTAAAAATTAAATTTTGGAAAATATATTTTATTGAAAATAATATGCAAGCATAAATGATGACTATTATTTATGTTACAACCATCCATTATGACGGTAATGACGCAAAATAATTGATGCTAGTTTTTCACATTATTTATCCCAATAACATGATAAGGGTGGCTGATTATGATAGTTATTATAATAATTATTATAATCTTGTTATTTAAAATCGTCGATGTGGCTTTTTCTCCAAGGCATCCATTTTCTTAATGTTTCAGTTTGAAAAGCCTAAAGAGGGTTTTGATACAATCGAAGAAAACCAAAGCATAAAATCCAGATATATTGTTGTCTAGAAAGGGAGAAAAAAAATCCACGTGAAGTCATGTAGCTAAAGATTAGGTTATGGATTAAGACGCCACGACTTTTTTGTGCTGGTAGGCCAATATGATTGCATATGGCAATACATCTGAGGTGGTGAAAAGCTCACACTGCATGTCAACTTTCACATGCAGGGGACAACTGCGGATAATTTATTCCCTCTTTTTCCATTATGAGATAGAGAGGATGGCAAAGCTAACAATGACTTGGAATATATAAGGAAATAACTTAAACAGCACGTCGTACCAGATTTGGAAAAGAGCATTTTTCAAACGCCATCTTAATATCATCACTTAATTGTGATGCCGGATGACCTTTCATTTTCTAAGATTAGTAGGCAGCCAAGACCTATCCTCCAATGGGAGATACTTGCCAATCGTGCATACACTGAAAGATCCCCAGGCATACGATCACTAAGTTGGCAACTGCATCGAGAAATTATATTCTGCAGCACGTGTACCACACCAATCAGATTGTCTTATTTTTATGGACTCCATTCATTATGCATTCGTCTCGGTAATTGATCCATGGAAATGGACGATCTGATCGATGCGGTGCACGGCCATGTTAGCATATAGGTGCACGGTACAATTTGCCAACTCCAAAATATATAACAATAAATCCACAAATGGCATCTACCAAAAAATTTGATTAAGAGGGAATGAAAAAAGTGCAGCATAGCATCTCTTCTCCATCCTGCTCATATTTTCTTCCCTAAATAATCTTGAGAACAATAGCAAGTGGGTCATTTCTTCTGTTAAAAATTGCTTGCCAAACTTGCAAGAGGGTTTGCTCATATTTTCAATTGTTAGAGCCTGATGGACAAAATTTTCTGTTATATTTTTCACACAAAAGAATGATCGATCTTCTTTGTATGTTAACTATTGGATTATATTTATATAAATTTTAAATACAACAAATCTTTTTCTTCCATCCACATCACAAGTCATGAGGCGGATATTACTGTTTAAAAGCTATGTAAATATGATTCAATGGTTGGCATCGTAAAAAAAATTATTCTTTAATATAAAAATACAATCCGTAGTTAGTGAAGAGCAGGTTTATATGTCAAGCTAGGGCTTAATTGACTTTGCCTAGTCGTTTATAATATTCGAACTCTTCAAGAGCATCTCTTGATAGGTCGGTGATATAATGACTCAAGGCCAAGATTGCAAAAAATATTGTGGTTCGTATATGTGCACAATCTACCCAAGTATTTTCACTTTTTCATGAATTTTTTGAATTGTTTTCTGAATTTCAAATCTTTACCTTTAGCCAAATTATTCTAAGAAGCTGAACGTGTTGATAAATAGTGCCTTACAACTTTTGCTTATAGAAAGCCAGCTATTCAGATATATGCTAGGTTTGTGCCTTCCAATGATATACCAATCTATCCCAATCCCAGCTAATTCTATTCACATTCCAATATCATCAACAAAATGAGGCGCCTTTGCTGTGAAACTCGTATGTGCCTGCAATTTACTTTGAATTCAGGCTAGGCCCAGCCTGTGAAACCCAGGCCAGTTTGGCGTGTAAATGAATCAGGCTTCGCGGACTTGTGGAATGCCCAGATTAAATAAATAAATAAATTATTCATCTTTTCAGGGCACCTGATGAGCCCTGCGCCTTTTGATTTCATGGGAACATGGGTGTTAATTAAAGAATCTAAAAGTCATTGAGATTTCTACCAGCAAAACCCGTACAGCCAGTAAACCTGTATGCAACCATCCGAGACGAGCGTGGGTCTTCTGCGGTGCCGTATGGTGTAGCTATGGATGGCCGCCATCAAAGGATGAACGGCCATCAAACAACCTACACGGCATTTATGATAGATGCGGCCCGTACTTGTGCACATCCATCATGGTTATCCACAGCTGTACCGTATTTTACCGTACATGATGCAGTGTAGAGGACTCGTTTTGCGCATGTCCTGTCTGAGATTTATACTTTTCTGCTCCAAACGGAGATCCGTAGGTTCTTTAATGTATCCTTTTGTTTCTATTCTTTAATTTCCTCGTTCATTTTGCGCATTCTTGTAACCCCGCCTTCTAATAAAAGTTAGATGATAATTTTTATTATTTTTTATCAAAAAAATTATATCAGTGATAAAATTATATTTTAGTCATTTAATTTTTCAGAACTTTAAACATGTGGTTGTGTTGCCGATGCATCCGATGTGAAACGTGACCTGTACCAACTCAGACAGAAAAGCCTGATGGTTAAGTAGGTTTGTAAATCAGATCATTTTACGTGGATGGTATATTCCCAGTCTTTTGGACTCGTTTGATTCGCGAAATTTTTTTTTTTTAAAAAATATTATTCTTAAGAATAAAATTTTAGAATAAACATGATCTATTGT
>KE508054.1:13724-24326 GCA_000441515.1 Elaeis oleifera | reverse complement strand
AAATCCTCTCTTTATCGTTCGCTAATATAATTCTAAGGCTTCATCACAACACAAGAGTTTTATGAGGAAGATGTAACTTTGTGATAAAAATATCAAATAACTTTATTTATTAGTCAATAATTTATATACATATAAAAACTCAATCATCACATGATTGATTTTAGGATATAATTCTCAATAATACCCGATCAGGCTTAAACGCACTCCAAGCTGTCATGTCCATATACCACCTGAAGATGAAATTTTGACAGTGAATGGAGTTGGAGAAGTCCGTAGAGACTAGGACTTGGTGCGTCATTGTTATAGCACCCCTCTCCAAGGAGGTCATCCCATCGAGTCATACTCGATTGAGGGCTAGATACCCATGATGAGTTGGCTGAGGAGTGAGGGGAACCCGTTGAGGACCTCATCTCAGTCACATTGATGGATGGAAACTCGAAGCACATGGTCCAGGTCGGGTCGAACCTAGACCCGATAATGAAGGACCAGCTAACCTCCTTTTTACAGACACTCGAACATTTTGCTTGGACACCAACAGACATGCCAGAAATTGATCCTTCAATAATCATCCACCGACTGAACATGAACCCAAACTATCGTCCCTTTAAGCAAAAGAAGAGGAGTTTTGCACTGGAGTGACAGAAGGTGATAGCCAAAGAGGTGGACAAGCTGCTCCAAATAGGTTTCATTAAAGAGATGACCTATCTAGAGTGGATTGCCAATATGGACATGGTAAAGAAAGTGAACAAAAAATGATAAATCTGCATCGACTTCACCGACCTAAACAAGGTTTGTCCAAAAGATAGCTATCTCCTATCAAAGATCGATCAGCTGATTGACACCACATCGGGCCACGAACTTCTATCCTTCATGAATGCCTTCTCCAGCTATAACCAAATCTGGATAGTACCTAAAGTGAGGACAAATATCTTTATTACTAATCAAGGTCTCTTTATTACAGGTCATACCCTTTAATCTGAAAAATGTAGGTGCAATTTATCAGTGCCTTGTGAATAAAGTTTCAAGGACTAGATCGGATGTAATATGGAGGTATACGTGGATGATATGCTCATCAAGAGCCAATCCATGAGGATCCACATTAATGATCTCGAAGAAGTCTTTGCCACCCTACGAAAGTACAAGATGAAGCTGAATCCTGCCAAGTGTGTAACTTTCAAAAATTTGTAGGCTTCATAGTCTCCAGCCAAGGAATAGAGGCCAATTTGGAGAAGATAAAGGCTGTGTAGAAAATGACTCCCTTTAGGACAATCAAGGAGATATAGTGCCTCATAGGGAGAGTTGCTGTCTTAAACCAATTTGTTCAAGATTAGTTGAACGGTGCTTGCCCTTCTTCCAAACCTTGAAGCAACCGAAGAATTTGCAATGGTCTGAGGAATGCCAAAAGGCTTTCACCGACCTCAAGGACTACCTTAGCTCCGCTTCACTGCTCGGTAAGCCTGACCCTGATGAAGAATTATATTTGTACCTTACAGTTTTGTCTGTTGCTATGAGTGTAGTGCTAGTCCAAGAGCAGAATAAAATCCAAAGATCAGTCTACTACATCAGTCGAATCCTAAGGGATGTAGAGATCAAATATTCAAAGTTGGAGAAGCTGGCTTATACACTCCTCATCGTAGCTCGAAAGCTCCGACCATACTTACAGGATCACACCATCATCCTCCTGACTGATCAGCCAATAAAGGGTATTCTCCATCAGCCTGACACATCTGAATGGATTACAAAGTAGACAGTTAAGCTCTCAGAGTTTGATATCTAGTACCGACCTCGATCATCCATCAAAGCTTAAATCCTGATCGATATTGTGGCCGAATGCACTATTCCAGATGAACCAACTGAGCAAGAAGAGGTGGAGCTGCATGTTCCCATTGATGGGCCTTCAGAAACAAATGATGACTCCTAGGTGATGTACATGGATGGTTCATCCAATTTCTTGGGATCCGAAGCGGGACTAATCCTTACAGGCCCGAAAGTAACAACAGTCGATTATGCCTTGTACTTCGAGTTCTCGGCTACAAATAATGAAGCTGAATATGAAGCCTTAGCCATGGGGATCTGAATAGCCAAGGAGTTGGAGATACTAAATTTGAAGGCTTATAGTGACTCGCAGTTGGTCTCGGGCACATTCAGGGCCATTATGAAGCCTGAGGGGACAACATGATCACATACCTCTAGAAGATCAAAGACTTGGCATTTATGTTCGATAAGTTTGAGATTCAGCAGGTACCTAGGTCAAAAAATTCAACGGCCAACTTATTGTCCAAGCTAGCAACATCGATGCTACCTAAATTGCCCAAGAAAACTTTTTTCGAAGTGATGAGCTGATCAAGCATTGAGGAGCTGACGACCATGTTGCAGATTGATGAGGAGCCCTCTTGGATTGATCCGTTGGTCGGCTATCTTAGAGACGAAATATTGCTTGTGGATTGAAAGGAAGCTCGAAAGATTAAGTATCAATCGGCTAATTATCTCCTTCACGAGAAAAATTGTACAAGAGGTCTTATTCATTACCTCTCCTAAAGTGTCTATAACCATCTAAAGCCAACTATACACTCAGAAAATATATGAAGATATCTGCAGGAGTCATATCGGTAAGAGAGCATTAGCCTATAAACTTCTTAGACAGGATTACTACTAGCCGACCATGCAGAAAGATTTCGAAGATTACATGCAGTGGTATGATAAGTGCCAAAAAATTTTAACATACAACGACTGCCTACCGTGCCAGTCACTCCTATCTATGCCCCTTGGCCATTTGCATAATGGGGATGGATATCCTTGGTCCCTTTCCACAGGCATCGGTTCAGCACAAATTCTTGCTCATCACCGTGGACTACTTTACTAAATAGATAGATGCCAAATTGCTGGTCCGTATTATAGAGGCAAGGATAGTAGACTTCATCTGAAAGTTGATCATATGTCGATTCAGCCTGCCTCGAGTATTGATCACTAATAATGGGTGCTAGTTCATAGGTGCTAAGTTTGAGAAATTCTATGAGGAATATAGGATCACATACCATTTGACTTCCGTCGTCCATCCTCAAGCTAACGGTGAAGCCAAGGTGACCAATCATACTATCTTACAAGGATTGAAGACAAGGCTAAATAAAGCCAAAGGATCTTGGGTTGATGAGCTTCACCATGTACTTTGAGCATACATGATGATGCCAAAAGTTCCAATGGTGGAAACTCCCTTCAGTCTAGCCTTTGGGATGGAAGCAATAATATCTATCGAGGTTGGGCTCCCATTGGTGAGGATTGAGAATTTTGATGAACGAACCAACTTGGAGAGACTGTATGCTAACTTGAATCTATTTGAAGAAGTTAGAGAGAAGGCATGCATCTGAATGGCGACTTATCAGCATAAGGTCATTCGGTATTATAATAACAAAGTTTGAAACAAAGTCTTCAGGGTCAGCGACCTGATCCTGCGTAAGGTGGAGAAATCACAACCTAGAGAACAAGACAAACTGGCCCCAAACTGAGAAAGCCCATACCAAGTGGATGAGGTCATTAAGCCAAGAACCTACCAACTGAAATAGCTTGATGGAACAATGGTCTTCCAACCATAAAATTAGGAGAATCTCTGAATCTACTATCAGTAACATATCACATGACCTTCTTCAATGAAATTTTTTTTCTAAAAACAACAGTCTCTTCTCTGCTCGTCAAAAAATAAGATGGCCTTTGATTGGCTTAGTCATTAAAGATATAAGATAGCCTTTGATCAGCTTAGTCATTGCAAACATAAGATGGCCTTTGATTGGCTTGGTCATTGAAGACATAAGACGGCTTTTGATTGGCTTAATCATTATAAATATAAGACGGCCTTTGATCGATTTACTCATTGAAGACATAAAGATGATTTTGATCGGCTTAGTCATTGAAGACATAAGATGACTTTTGATCGGCTTTATTATTGAAGACAGAAAGACACAAAGATGATCTTTGATCGGCTTAGTCATTGAAGACATAAGACATCTTTTGATCGGCATAGTTGTTGAAAGTGTAAGTCGACCTAAGGTCAACCCATCAATTGAAAAGACCTCCTATCGGCCCTAAAGACTAGAGATGGCCTCTATTTGGTCAGTCCACTAGGCAAGCCTTCGATTAATTTTATGTTCGAACAAAATGGCCCCTATTGGGCTGACAGAAAATAATCATCATAAAATGCACATCTGAAACATATGAATAGAAGCATAATGTTTTTCATTAAAGTATTTACAAAAAATGGCACTCTGGCCACCACTTCAAAAAAAAAAGGAAGAAAGAAAGGAGAAAGGAGGGAAAGGTAAAGGAAGCTCAATCCTCATCTGAGGAAAAAGCCCCCACCTTCTCATCATTGTTCTCGAGGAGGAGGTAGTGGAGGTCCAGTTACGGCATCATCTGCCACAAGCGGGCCTTACAATCCTCAAACCCGAGATAAGAGCGGTGGCGGTGATGTCAGTGGCATCCTTCTCGAATGCTGTAGAGGTTTTGTAGTCCCTGACATAGTGCTCCTGGACCGTATGAAAAATTTGCTCAACCTAGAGAGCACCCGCATCCCTGGAGGATGGTGAAGATCATGAGGTAGACAGCGCTCTACGAGAGGAGGACTGCCCATGCCACCTTGGCTCCCTCTCGATGGCCCTCCTCTCTTTGATCCGGTCCTTGATAGCTTTCTTAGATGGCATCATGGTGACGAGAGAAAAGGAGAGCTCTCATAGAAACGACGGGAAGGAAGGTGAAAGGTGAAGTTCTACCAGCCATCAACCTCTATTTATAAGCATAAGCGCCCACACCAACCACCAATCACCAGCCTAGAAAATGCAGCTTACCTTCCAGCCATACATGGTGTGTCTTCCCTACTCCAGAAGTCAATTCGAGTTTCTCTTCATGAACCAGAATACCACCACGTGGCATGCTCTCACAAACCCGACATCCTTCTCCAAATATTAGTCCATTGGAAGAGGTGGTAGCCATCATTCCCCATGGCCATTGTGCACTTTGATCAAATCCGACATAAATACATTGGGAATCATAAAACATCAGAAGACCATCCATAATTAATGCATGGGAGACCTGATGGAAAAGATACTGAGGAATCCTCATCTGAAATGAGAGGTCTCCTGAGCAAAGGTTGACAACAACAAATGACACCGCACAACAAAAAAAAGACAGCACAAGTTGCATATTTGCTATTATGTTCACATAACTTATTATGATTATAGAAATAACGTCATCTCAAGAAGACAATGTCAGAGATCGCTACATTCAACTACAATGAGCCCAAGTCTCCAAAGCTTTATCGGACACTTCTGCATAGATCTCCTCACCATTGGGATCGAGCTCACAAATCTCAACCCCTCTGGACCTACCCGGGGTGCTGAAAGATTTAGCATCACCCTCAGGAGAAAGTTAGAGAGGTTGAGCCCTGGGATGGCCATCTTAATTGGTTCCAGTATGTCCAAAATCCAGCTGTATAGCCTGCATCAAACATGCATCAGACCGTGTCATCTGGAGATGCGGGATCATCCAATCCATGTTCGACCAGACCCTGAGTTCTCGTGACTGTCCGTCGACATTCCCTCGACCTATATTCGATGACCATATTGCTTGACTACTCAAGCACAGAGATCTTTTCTTGGGTAGTATAGAGATCCTTCTGAAGCTATGCCACATGATCAATGAAATGTCTTCTCGTCTCTTTGGTAGTAGCCTCCGACAACTCCAGTTTCAAGATCCTATCCTGAGACCAGTAGAGTTGGAGTTGGAGGTCCTGCTGTCTAATAATGGCGCCCCAAGTGGCATCCTCTACGAGCTTGGATAACCTTGAGGACTTAGCCACCAGCCGAGCTTTCTCAATAGAATACATCACAACACTCTGACGATTGATCATCCTCAATCGATGGACCTCTATCGAGGCCTCGTCTAGAGCTTTCTTGATCTTCGATAGTTTCTTCTTCCGGACAGCAGCCTTCTTATATTTTTTTTTAACACTCCCTTCAAAGTTACCTATACAAGACCTGATCCTCATTGTAGATGTCGTCGATAAATCCTCAACGACAGGAATCGAAGGGGCACATTCGATAAAGCATACGAACATAACTAGACAAACGAAGGAAGTAAAAGGATAAAATGTTGTTTCATCAATGACAACTTTCTATAGGGAAGTAAGAAAAGAAAAGCTACAAGGAATATTTATTCTCGACCTCACCTTGAAGATCGGAAGGATCGGCGTGACTTCTGGGGGACCTAGAGATGCTCTTGATGGATCGACAGTGGAAGGCAAGGGAGCTTCTATTGCTGCCTCCCCGCTCCTTGCCTGCTGCTTAGCAGCTATGGAACTGGGAGGAGCTGCCTTCTCTGTGGCCTCTACATCATCCTCATCCTCATCCTCATCTAAGAAAGAGAGGTCGATCTTGGAAAGTCGGGCGGCCACCAGACAGCGACAGTCTTCAAACTCGATCTCATGTCCTTGTTGAAGGACCCTTGACCATATTCGACCAAGGCATCATGGTATTCCTCCAATGCCTTATAGTTGTCGATCACCTTGGCCATCTCCTGCTTGAAATCCTCCAAGGCTTTGAAGGATTCCATGGCCAATTGGCGAGCCTCAGCAACTTTCTTCTTAGTCTCTTGCCTGGCCTTGGCAACCTGATCCTTAGTCCACTCTTTGGTCTCGGCAACTTGCTCCTCAGCCTTCTACTCGACCTCGACGAGCTTTATTTTGGCCGCCTGAACTCCTTCCCTTTTGCGTGAGCTCAGTGGAAACTTTGTTGAGGGATTTCCTCAGCTTATCGGCCTCTACCTTGGCCGTGTCAATGTACGTGCGTGCCTCTGTAGCACTAGATTCAGCCTTCCGATGCAAAGCTCTGTGGATCTCCACCTTGCACGCATGATTTAGGGTGTTGACTAAAAAATGAAGCACCTGCAAAGAAGTTACAGTTAGCAAAAAGGTGAGAGGAGAAGCCCAAGAATGAAACTAGAAATAAGGATGGCACCTGATGCACGATGGTCATAGAGTGCCATTGTAGGTCATCGAAGCCCATGTCAGCGACACCCTTCAGCTCCACGAGAAGAACCGATATCTCAATTAACTCTTTGATAACTCTCCAGTCATCAAAGGTTGCATCTTCAGGAATAGAGTCAAGGTAGGCATCAGGATCCATTTCACTGGAAGGAGGAGACATACTACTTGGGCCTGTAGTAGTAGAAAGCTGAGCAGAAGAGGATGGAATCCCACAAGGAGGTGTCGAAGTAGCAGGCCAGGAAATCACAGGCGATGGAGACACTAGCACTAGAGCAACCATAAAAATTGGAGCCAGAGCCAATAAAGTCGGACTTGGAGGATCGAGAGTCACCAAGACAACCGTGGCCTCGGTCGTAGAGCCATGCTCATTCGTAGCCTTTCTTCGATGGGTCAACAGTCTCTTGGAGGCTCCTTCAAGTGCAGGAGCCTTTCTCTTCTTTGGAAGGTTCCGCTTCATTTTGGCAATATCTTCCAGTGTCATCTCTGCAAACAGTTGAACTTAGTCAGCAGCTTTAAGGAAAGAGATGAGTAAGGTGGACAATTGTAGTACTCACCCCTGGGGTTAGCCTGGCTGAGTCCAGCATTAAAGAGGATCTCATTAGACACCAATTCATCGATCGAGAGAGCCTTAAAGTTTTAAGGATCCTAAAATGACCCTCTTCCTCAGCCCCCAACCTCAGAATCATGAACACTGAAGCCTCCGACCGACCTCGACAAGTCCTAGTCCTCCACTGTAGGGCTAGACACTAGAAAGAACTACTCCTTCCATCCGTGAATGAAAGATGGAGTGACTTTGATCAGAGGAGAAACCTGTTAGGAATTGTGTCCTAAAGTCAATTGGCTTATTGTAAATAATTAGATTTTATATATGAATTATTGATCAATGAATAAAATAATTTAATTTTTCATCATAAGATGTACATTTTGTTATTAGAACTCTTGTGTTGTGATGAAGTCCTTAGAACTATATTATGATCGATAAAGAAAGATTTATTGAATAGTTCTTAAATATGCTCACGATCAAATGATACGTCATTAATAAGACAATGACGTTTATCGAGTGTAGGTCGTTGTGTACCATATAGATTAGTTATCCTCATAACCAAAGAGTGTAGAGAAACTGGTATGGCATATAGATGAGAAGTAGGAGTACATCGTCACAGAACAAGTGACTCACCTACTGAGCACTCTACTGTCAAGAATAGCTCATGAAACATATGGATATAAGTGTTCTTCAGACTTGAGATCACCATAGTAACTTGCAAGCAACTCACTGTGCTTTGGTGCCGAACTATCCATATTTCTAATGCAGTGATGGAAGGCTACTGGGTACAGTCAAATACTTTTGAAGTCTGTGTGTGCATCAAGATGAGATTGATCCCTCTAAATTATAGGAGTTAATGCATCACTGTATTTTAATTAGTAAAATCTTGATCAAGATAATCCATGTGATGGATTTGAAAGATTGAAATACGATATGGATGACTGTGTCAGGATTGACAGTTAAACCCTAAGTCACCTTGAGCATTAGGATCAAAGAATAAATTATGCGGTAACCATATATCAAGATTCTTGAATATTATTTTATAATTATTTGACCTATCCAAACATCGGATATCATTGCTAGATAGTCATTTCGATTAGTATAGAAAGGAGTTCCTATGCTACTGACTTAGTGTTCGATTTGAAAGAATTGACAGAATATTTACGTATTCAATTTGAAAGTATGAGACTTAATTGAATATGTATATTAACTTAATTAAGAATTAAGTTATAGGTCATATGGAATTAAACACTGACTATGTCCAGCTAGCACTACACATAAGGTGCGGATTTGATTCTGGTGATAAATTAAATCAAATCAATGATTCAAATAATTATGAGAGATTCAATTTGAGTCTTAATTACTTTAGATTAGATCTAATTTAATTTAATTAATTTATTAATATTTTATTGGATTAATTTATCAAGTTGGACTTAGACAAAATCCTAATTAGATTAGGAATAGTAGCTTTTTCAAAATTTATTCGAATCAGATTCGAATTGGATTCAAATTGAACCCAAATCTGAATCAAATCTGATTTGATCCACTTAGCCATATTTTTCAGCTATTCTCTCATCTTTATGGTCGATCAAGGTGGCTGGGAGGGGGTTGAAAATATCTCCCTCCCCTTGGGCATGCGGCATAATGAAGGGAGGCACGAGTTAGCACCTCTCCTACTTGGATTGGGATTTCTTATGCTTTAAGGAGTTTGGATTTGATTCAAACATGGAGAGTCCTATTCCTAGCACTTAAAGAGTTTGATTTGATCTAGAACGTCTTGGCTATTTAAGAAGGGGTGTGGGGAAGAGAAACAAGAATCAAGCATTAGGTTAGGCATGGAGCTCTCCCCTCTTGGGCGTCCCTTTCCTTGGTGGCTCCCCTGGGCATCTCTCTCCTCCTAGCCATCCTTCCTCCCTTGTGATGGCATGTGGGCTGTTCCAAGAGCTTGAAGATCAGATCTTAAAGCTTCTTCTCTTTCCTCTCGGAAGAAGATATTCATCCCTCTTTTCTACAGAGTTTCACGTGCATGCGAAGTAGAGGATCTGCGCATTCGGATCTCGTAAAGCAAATTGATCGAGAAGTTTTTTCAATTTTGATTATTTTTATTATAAATTAAGATAAATTTATAATATTATAAAAATTTTAATTACTAATCTATTCTTTCCTCCTAGCATCTGATGCAATCGGATGAATTTTTTCTTTAATTGGTATCAGAGCCAGGCCTATATGTCATGATCTGATTTTGAATCAAAATTTTTGATGTAATTAAACCATGGTTTCATCTGATTTCTTTTGTATAATTTTCATCTATTTTTGATCAGAGTATCGAATCAAAATCAGTCCATGAATCTGATCTGCTGAAAATCTATTTTAGTAGAAATTTTTTGTATAGATTTTTGTGCTAATTTAATACCTAATTATGTATAGATTTAAATTTGTTTTAGATAAATTTTTGTGATATAATTTAATTAGAGAATTGATGTTAGAATCAGGCTTAGATCTGAATCTGTTTGATAGAGTTTTAGATCTGATTTCAGCAACATATCAGCGTATGTTTGATCATATCTCAAATCAAAATTTTTTTATGCAATTATACATATATTTTGAATAAATTTATATATTATTTTAGATCTAAATTAATTATTTTATATGCTATATAAAAGTAGGTTCAGATCTGAAATAAATTTGATGCGTTAATCTAATGAGATTAGATGCAAATCATATTTGTATGATTATGTGTATGCATGGATTGTATGATAATTTATATATTTATATAATTATTTTAAAATTAGATTTTAGATCTTAATAGTCTAGTACTCGAATTGAGAAAATCACCAAACCGTCTGATTATAAGAGTAAGTAGAATTTAAAGATCATCTCTTTCTATTCAATCGAGTCCTCTTATGACATGTAAGGGTGCCATTGTGATCAAGTCTCATGATGAAGAATAGTAAAAAAAATTTAAATTATTTGATCTTGAATATATTAGATTAGATATAAATAATTTATGATTAATTATAATTTTAAT
>KE508052.1:45511-55867 GCA_000441515.1 Elaeis oleifera | reverse complement strand
GATAAATTAACAAGATAAAGCCAGATGGACGGGCTTGGCGCACCCTGTTACATGAGGCAGATTACCCTGCTCCAAATGCTTGGTTGGGGTGAGAGTACTCATTGCTTGAAAACTACTAGACATCTTCAAACGGGCATCTATCCCTTCTAAGATTGTTCCTCTCAGCGAAACCACCATCTAGGCTAACTCGGTCCGTAAGTTGAAAATATCACAACCTTTTTCCTGTACTATTATTTGTGCATTGGGTGGTTGACGCCCAAGGAAGATGGCTAGTTCAACAAAAGAGACACACATATAGTTGATCGTATTCCTCTGTTTGCCTTGTCAATCCTTGGAACTTAATTCTTACCCGACTTCCAAATTGATTTGCGTGCTCCCAAGGATTCTGGACTGCTAATTTCCTTGGTTAGTGAGTTTTTTTTTTTTGGTAAAAGATGTAAACTGATATTAAACAAGTAAATGATATAAGTTTCCCAAGACCAGACAAGTAGAAAAACAGCCCAAAAAGTGCCTATGAGGAAGAGAAGTATAAAGTGTACATGAAGTATAAAGTGCATATACTCGGAAAATGATTCCTGTCTTCCTAATTGATTTCAGCGGAAAGGTTAAAGAAAACTCACCCTCGAGCTTTTATTTTAATATATGCATGGTATCATTTTACATGAAGAATATAACAAGATACATAGTGTTCTGCGTCCATTAACAAGAATTCTCATAAAGGATCTGTCCTAGTTAGTATCCCATAGAAGAATTAACGAATAAAAGAATTTGTCTTAATTATGTTCTGTGATTTCGTTCTCCTCAGGCTATGGAGCACTCTGGAGGCAGGCCCTGGGGGAATCGCTTCTGATCAGTGCAGTAGTTGTAGATCATGTAGTTCGTCTGCACCCACCTCATCTTCTCTTGGCTCGTGGAATCCAGATCCTGGTTCCACCAGCCAGCACTATTAGATTTTTGTGGAGGACAGTTGGAGGTACCGGAGGACCAAACACAAGCATCAGCATTAAAATTTCGGTAGGAGGCAGTGAAAGGGGCTTTGGTCCAGTCCGTCTTGATGCGGCCACCCTGCGTCGCCCAGTCATCGGCATTCCAGAGGCTGGAGTAGATCCTCATGGGTTGGTTATTTGGAAACGCAACACCCTTGGACTCCATATTCTTGAAGTCTCTGATCGGTGTGCCATCAACCATGAAGCTGAAAGGATAAATAAATCCAAGGTGAGCATAATAAATTTCAAATGTACGAGAGAATGCATCATTTTGTAATAGATGGTATATGACTCTTCATTTATGTAGAATTTGATAACTCACATGATATGTTTTGGGTTCCAGAGGATGGAGTAGGTGTGGAAGTCCTTGGTGGGATCAAACCAGAGATGGAACTGCATCTCTCTGTTCCCCTTCCCTGGGCGAACACATTGGTGTGGAGTGTATAAGGGTCTCCACTGAGGTTTCCAAGAACTCGAAGTCGATCTCATCATGGGTTGGTCCTTGTGATGATAACTGCAAGCAAGCAGAGATGGAGCATAAGCGGTTAGTTCTTCAAGCTCCAATCAAAATACAAAGAGGATGGATTAGATGCCTGGTGGCCGTAAAATTAAAATGGGGCTTACATAGTAGGCAGTGACGGTGCCGGCGGAGTTCCCAGGGACTAGTTTCAGCTGCATGTCGATCTTGCCGAAGAGATACTCGTTCTTGGATTGGAAGCCGGAGCCGGAGGCTTTGTCGAGGGAGAGGGTGAGGAGCTGCCCGTTTTCAAGGATCTTTGCACGCCCATCACCCCAAGTGATCTGGAAGTCCTGGTAGAGGTTACCAGCGGAGGCACCGGCCATCAAAGAGAAAGCTAGGAGAAGAAAACCAAGCCATGATGATTGGCACTAGTAGAGCGGGGGCAGCGGACAAGGTTGGTATCAAGCAGGAACTGAGGAAGATGGGAGTTTGTGTTGTAGTGAGGAAGTCGTGGAGAGAAGTCTTGGAGAGAAGTCGTGGAGAAATTTGAATTATAATTAACAAAGAAAGAAGGGTGCAGGGGCTACATATATATATATAGGGATAGAAGTCGTGGAGAGAAGGGAGCGAGGAAGGGGATTGGATGGTTCGCTTATCTATGGGTTGGCAACAGCTTGGCGGCAGAGGTGTCAGAACGCGGACTGTGGTCACGGGAAAATGCGAGATCTTCCCCGTCAATGAAGCAAAGGCTCACCCACCAGGTACCAACTTTCGCAACCATCATCCCCTTCATTAAATCCCGTCTTAATTCCAGATCCAATTTAGATAGAACAGGATGTTGGACAGAATCCGATACCATCTAATACAGAAAAAAATATATATATAATATAAATATATAAATTAATTTTGAATTTATTTTATAAAATATATAAATTTTATCATTAAAGGATAAATAAATTAATATAAAAAAACTTACTACTCAATCTTTATACAAAAATCTCTCAACAAAATTTTAAAATTCTCACAAAAACTCTCTGAAACTTCTCTTGAAGCCTTTCTGCACCTCCAAAATGTCACCAGCTCTCCAACACAACTGACGGCTCGTCAATCGAAGCTATATAGGCTTCAGAATCTCAAAAATACGGTTTCAGTAGCAATACAAAGTTTCAATCAAGTCTTGAACCATCCATAACCGTCTAATAGTGACCAGCTCACACTAGAGCCGTCCGATCATACACATCAGGACCACCAATCATCTGATCAAATCCGAAATCAATCTCAATCGTCCGATCGCGAACGGCTCACTCCAAAACCGTCAGATCGTGTAAAAAATATTGTAGACTATGCGTGGACCGCGTGTTCAGTCCATGCCACCTCATGGACCACCCAGCACCCCGTGATCCATGATGGACTGTGCAGGGGTGCTGGGCCTGAGCGCCCGCACGCGTTGGGCCGGCCCACACATACGCCCGCACTAGGCCAGCGCGCGTGCTACACCATGCGTGCCTGCATGCGCGCATGTCTCTGCCAGGCTTGGCAGCACTGCCGCCAGCCTCTATCGGCCCACCACCGATCGCCACCGCCTCGTGTGCCGTACAACCGTTCCAAACCTTCTTTCGTACGTATCTTCACCATCTGGACTTCGTTTGGATTGTTCTTGGGTTCGTTGGACTCCGTTCGTCGTCTTGGACCTCGCTGTGAGCTCAATATAGATCGAATCTCAAGGCATGAAATCTCAACAATTTCTATCTCGACTCAATATTCGACCTCCATCTATCTTTGAGAGCCTCTGATCCATCTCACCCCCACGCCCTGGGGCATGCCTACTATCTCATGGATGGGCAAATGTGGGAGTCAAGCCAGGCCACTCGATCCCACCTCCATCATGGGCTGTATCCACTCTGACCAAAGACCTACTCAGGAAAGTCTCCTGTAGCAATAGAAATCTTATCTTGCGACGTCACCTCTCGTCCTCCCAAGTTTCCAGTCTAGTGCCCGATCCATCTCCACCTGGAGCTTCACCTCGCTCTGGACTCCTCTTAGCTCCTAAAGCTCCACCTCGCACTGGGCTCTCCGTCAGGTAGTAATGTCTTCACGTCCTCTTCTTCCCCTCCAGAATATTTCTATCGTTGCGCAATAGCTTCAGGATTCTTCTACCAGCTACCGTCTTGTATTCTCTCGAATCCAGTCTGCTCAGTCAGATAAGATTCTACCTGAAATCGGGTATGTATTGGACCTCTCTCAATCTCCTTAACACACCATCATGTGTCCTCCAGCTGACCGTCCCGATGCCTCTAATCACATAGCTTGATCCATCCGACAGATAAACAGTGCCCTTATTGCTCTCTAGGGAGTCAAATTGCTCCTCTCTGCAACGTACATGATAGATACACGCAGAATCTAAAATTCACTGCAGGAAAGAAGTAGATACTTTGTCAGATATCTCCAAGGCATCATCCTTTGAGTCGCTACTGATCGTCACTGCAGTAGTCCTCGTTCAATCCTTGAGTTGAGGGCAATCTCTAGCTAGATGTCCCAACTCGTCACACCGATAATATCTAGTCTTGCTCAAGTCTCTCATTCTGGACTTGAACCACTCTCGTCACGATCTCCTATCGCTCTATCTACTGCCTCCTGCTCCTCCAGAAACCACCAAAGTTGAGCTGCCGCCATCTGAGCTTGAAGCTGGGTTTTCCTCCTGAGAACCTCGTTCTACAAGTGGCTCGTTCTGGAAGTGGCTGAGATGTTCCTGCACGCTCTGTCCCTCAATCATCTATAACTGGTTGAACTGCGTTCAGAGAAAGAGGGTGTTGGTGAGAGACTTCACCACGTACAACTCCTCGAGCTTCGACTACAGCATCATTAGAGAAGTCTCGCCAAGCACATGGATCACTACCTCATCTGCTAGATACAAGTGGATCGTACTTACCACTTGCATCTGGAGCTGTCTCCAATCCTGTACTTCCATGATAGTCGGCTTCTTCTTGCACAAGAGAGCATCTATCAACCCTTGCTGGATTAGCACGTCCTTCACCCTTGCCTACCACAAGAAATATTATTTTTCCATCAAACCTGTTAATCTCCATCTTGATTGTGATTATGCTTGTCTTCTCTATCTTCTATCCGACCACCACCGGTGTAACCTATACCCTGGCACTACCTTGCTTTGATACCAATTGTTGTATAGGATCCGGTATCACACGATGCAGCAGGAAGAAAGAAAAATAAAACAAGAAACATAATACAAATATATGGATCGGCCTCAAACTTACCTTCACGGGATATGCAAGCTTCACTATGAGAGATTAAAACAAAATCAATACAAGAGGAACTCATCACTCAACCCTTGTACAAGAGTCTCTCAACAAAAAATCCCAAAACCCTCACAAAAGCTCTTTGAAACCTCTCTTGAAATCTTTTTACACCTCCAGGACATCACCAGCTCTCCAACTTAACTGACAGCTCGTCAATCGGAGCTATATAGGCTCCAAAATCTAAAAATATTGTTTAATAGGAATGCAGAGTCTCAATCAAACCTAGAACCATCCGTGACCGTCCGATCGTGACCGACTCGCACCAGAGCAGTCCGATCGCGCACATCAGGGCCACTGATCACTTGATCAAATTCGGAATCAACTTCAGCCGTTCGATCGTGAACGGCTCGTTTTAGAGCCGTCAGATCGCATAAAAACACCGTAGATCGTACAGAGACTGTGTTCGGTCCACATGGCCCCATGGACCGCCCAGCACCCCGCGGTCCACGATGGACCGCATAGGGGCGCTGGGCCTGGGTGCCTGCGCACGCTGGGCCAGCCCACGCACATGCCCGTGCTGGGCCGCCCCGTGCTGGACCGCATGCGCCTGCACATGCGCATCTCCACCGAGCCCGGCTGCTCTCACCGCCTTCTTGTGCGCCGTGCCACCGCTCCGAATCTTTTTCATGCGTATCTTCGCCGTCTGAACTCCTTTTGGGCTATTCTTGGGCTTGTTGGACTCCGTTCGTCATCTTGGATCTCGCTGTGGACTCAATATAGATCGAATCTCGAGACATCAAATTTCATCATGAAAGCAGGTGGAAAGACATTAAAAAAAAAAAGTGGATATTGTCTTGATTTTGGGTGCAAGCACCATCTTCGTTGGATCCTTTCATTTCCAACTACTGCTTGGCCATTGTATACTGTCTCGATTTTGAGTCAAAAATTTGGATTTTTAGTTTGAAAAGATTCGAATCTTAAACAAATAAAATCAATTTTATCCTCTAAATTTTAGTTGGTTCAAATATTTTGTTTTTTTATTTTAATTCTATCGGATAGGTGGAAGCAAATCCTCTTACTTAAATGGAAATCCCCATAAAATTCAAGCCAGAGTTTAAGAAAAGTGGGCTAATGACCATATACCCGTGCTGCATGGGCATACCATGGTAGATCCAGATAGATATATGTATGAATACATCACCTCTTTTATATTGTCTTCTCATTTTTTTTGTAATATTATTTGGAAATATAAAATTGATGACAATTTTAGATGCCATTTAACCTAAAGGTCCCCCCTTACTTGCAAAAAGGGGTGAAAGAGAGAGAGATGCTAGGGTGCACGTCTTCGTGACGATCACAGTCAACTGCCTCCATTCCAATGTTCCTCATTGTGGCATCTTCCCAATGTCTGTGATTTAACAGCTGGCATGCAAGACCAACTTTATTCAAGATGAGGGCAGACGAATCAGAGTACTCACATCAAATGGGCCAGCTGCTGTGATGTTTTTATTAAAAATAATTTTTTGCTCATTGCATACGGTACAATAAAAATATATTATTTATTTTATTAAATTTATTTTAAAATATATTTAATATTTAAAATTTATTTTTATTTAAATTTTAAAATATTAAAAATATTTTTTTATAAAAATTATGATAGTTTTATGATTATAATATAATATCATATGATCAAATTATGATTTTCTATTCAACAGCAAGCCATAATTTGACCACAGGATGTCATAAAAAGAAAAGATATTTTCATCAGCAAGTCATAATTTGACCACAGGATGTCATAAAAAAAATATATATTTTCATCATTTAAAATTTAAAATTTTTAATGACGAAAATATTTTTTTTATAATTTTGAAAAAAATTATAATTTTTATTATACAGAAAGTCATAACCATAGGATATCATACTATAGCCATGAGATATCATAATTTTTTATGAGAAGAAAGATATTTTCGTCATTTAAAATTTTAATAAAAAATAAAATTATAGATATTCAATGCGTATTAGAAAATGGAAGCTACGGGACCCAATGAGATGGAACAGTATATTTCTACTACACCGCATGCGGTGCACACTGATTTAAGTTGATGTCACTTTTTTGCCAAACAATGATAGGTGTTGTTTAATTTTTCTTTTTCACCAAAATTAGATTATATTTCTCAATGGATGCCCGCGTTAGCTGAACCCAAATAATAATTAGAAATTGGCACCAATAGTTGTTAACTTAGCTACGTGGCATCCATCTCTCTCTTATTTTTAAGATTTTCCTTGGTGATTATCTTAAGGTTAAAGTGATGTCTTACATTATTAATTTTATAGAGAACACAAATATCTTTTTTTTTCCCGATCCTTCACTTATATCTATTCAATCGTTCCCTCTAATATCACAAGGTCATGCAAAAAAATATTCAGTGTGAAAAAATTGGATTAGGATTATCTAATTACTGCAAATCCGTTCATTTCAACTACAATAGCATGTATGAGTGTTAAAATTGAACATTTTTGGGTATTTGAGAAAACAACATCAGATTTTGCATGGATTGTATGCACAAGGAAAGGTGCGACCACGAAACAGAACAAGCTTGGTGTGGATTAACCACCAATGTCAATTAAATGAGACATTTTAATTGGACTCCAACATGGGAAAAAAATATCTGCATGGCCGCATCCTTGCCACTAAGTCAAATGCCAGAGCAACTCTCGCTATTGCTCAGCTCCATCACGATACCAACTTCACAACATTGTAATTATTGTGGGGTTATCCCATCTCATCTCATCATAGAGTCAACCTCGACTTAAGGCCGAGGTCACCATAAAATCGATCTCATAAAAACAGATCTCAACAAATTGAGCCCATCAAAAATTGATCTGAATTGAAGGCTGAATTCATATAAAACCGACTTGAACCAAAAGCTTAGCTCATAAGAATGCCGACCTGAATTAGAGACTGAGTTCATTTAAAGCCGATCTAAATTGTAGGCTGAATGCTGATCTAAATTGGAGGTTGAATGCTGACCTAGCTCAATCCGACTCATCTAAATACCGATCTGAGCTACCTAAATTAACTTTTGATGAAGTATTATGATCAATCCATATAAATATCGACTTTACTCATTTCAGTTCATATAAATATTGACCTGAAGCAAAGTGTTTCTGATATTCGAGACATCCGGAGTCTCATATGATACTTGATCGCACCTCGATCTTTTACTGAAGTGAGCCATTACATTAGCGGTAGCTGCGAGAGTCCGCTACATCTCTACAATTAAGCCATAGCTGGTCATGATTTCACATACAGCCATACTATAACTCATCTCCAGCTAGTACATACAGCTAAGTATGATCTTATTTCCAGCTAATACATACAGTTATGCTCTAGTTTACTTACAGTTGGCCTCTAACGGCCTAACAAACTCTTCCAATGATCTAATAAACTCTCAATGACCTCATCAGCCTCTCTATAAGTAGAAGATCAGAGGATCCTCCAGGTAAGCTCTGACTCCCAAGTTTCAAGCTCAAACTAGAACTTAAACTAGAGGAAGACTCTGCTGCCGGGACTCTAGCTCCCATAAAGTCATAAATCCTCTAGTTCCATATGAATCCTTCTGCTTTCTATTCTATTTTTTCCACCTCCTGGTCTCGAGGCACGAACTGATTTAAACATCGAAGGGTCAAGAATCGGAGGAACTCCATTCGATTTCTTAACTTGTTTTGTAAGATTTTTCGAAGGAGATTTATATTGGATCGGCACAGCCACTCTAGCATGGTTTAATCTAATCTCTTCACCTGAGATTTTGAGCCTCGCAGCAACAGTAACAATTGAAAATCATAAATTTTGATGAATATTATTACAATAAACATATCATGTTGATAATATAACAAGAGCCAAAGTGGTTGATAAAAATTATTATCGCATTTTGCTCCCTCTAATGCAGTTATCATGGTGCTTAGAGCTACTGTTATTAGGACATGATCACTTGCGATTTAATATGATTCCTTCGCAATGCATGTTAATTATAGCATCAAAAGCTGATGGTGTAGAATTTTATTTTATTTAAAATGATTTTAAATAACTATTTTATGTTAAACATTGAATCTTAAACCCTAGACTCTAAATGTTATCTCTAAACTCTAAACCCCAAACTCTAAATTTAACCCCCTAAACACTAAATCTTAAGTGCTAAATTTTGAAATCCTAAATCTTGAACCCTAAACCCAACACCTCATTCAAGTTGGGTAATAAGAAAATATCCAATGTACATCTTTCTTCCCTTTCTCAAGAGTCTCACCTGGGAGTCGTTAAAAATAATTGTACTATTAATCACAATGGAATTAGACAACGTTGGAGTATAAGGTCAATTTGCTAGATCAATAAAATCAAGGGAAGCATCTCATTTAGAGTTGGGTATGGCCGTGCCGCCCCAACTAGGCTGTGCCTGGGACGGCTCGCCAAGCACTGTAGCAGGCCATCCCATGTCATGGCCCCATTCTAGGGGATGGGTTGGGCTGGGCTGGGGGTTTGGTAGCCCACAACCCAAACCCAGCATGGCCCTTCAGGGCCTGAGCTAGCATGGCCCGATGGACGAGGCATGGCACGGCATGTGTCTCGGCCCGGCATAGCCCGCATGCCAGTCCATGGGCTGTGCCAACCCATATGAGCCTTGGCACGACTCATTAGGCATGATACATTTTAAAATTTTATTTAAAGATAATTTTATAAATAAACAGATTGGGGATAAATAAAAAAGTTTGGAGATATTGAATTTTTTTTGTAAAAGTAAAATCATCTTGTAATGATGGAAAGATTGGCATGGATCCTTATCAGTTTATTAATATAAATTAAAATTATATAAAAGAGGAAGGAGGCTAGGCCTGACCTCCAGAATATAATGAGGGAGAAAGAAGAAAATAGAGGTGACTCACCTCAACAAATAAAAATAAAATATATAATTTTAAAAATTAAGAATTAAAATAAATCTTACTAATTGTTCCAAATACCCTTCAATCTAACCGTTTTTGATTGTTGGAGGGGTCAAAATAGTAAAATAAAAAAATAGCCGTTAGGACCTCTTAAAAATAAAAAAAATCTCAAATTAACCGTTAGTGGTCGTGCCTAGTCCGTTTGGACTCATCACGAGCCGTGCCAGGTACAGCCCATTTGAGGCCATTATAGGCCGTGCCAGGCATGGATCGTGTGGACTAAAAAAAAGTGGTCGGACCGGATGAGCCAACGGGCCGTGCCTGATATAGCCCATCAGTCCTCGTGCCTACAGTCGTGCCGGACAGAGAGTTTAGGCCTTTCGTGCCGTGCCGGCATGGTCCGTTTATCAAATGGGCCGTGTCTAGCACAGCTTGCTATAGTACTCGGCCCGATGGGCTTGGGCCGGATATGGCCCAATACTCAAGTCTAATCTCACTTCATGTTGATGAATATAGAACCCCCTCTCCAAAAAAAAAAAAAAGCTATTTAAAAATGTGACTTGGAAATAAATTAATCTATCTGATGGTGTGGCGTGAAGGTGAAGTGTCAGATTATGAGAGTGACCGGGAGGATTTGCTTTGACACGGAGAGAGATCGTGACTACATCTATAATATATATATATATATATATATATATATATATATATATATATATATATA
>KE508049.1:0-34897 GCA_000441515.1 Elaeis oleifera | reverse complement strand
GCCGCCGGCGGTCCTCCACCGCCTCGGGTCTCGTGCCGACTTCGAAGCTCGTATCTCCTCCATTCGAGCTCCGTTTCAGGTGATCTTGGTCTCGTTGGACTCCATTTTTTACCGCGAACCTCACTGTGGGCTCAATGTGGGCTGAATCTCAAGGTGTCAAATCTTAACAAGTTTGTTACGCCCTCTCCCTATAAATAGGGACCTCCAGATACGTTATTTTCTAAGCTCTAGTCTCCATCTCAAAACTCTGCTAAAATTTTCGTTTGAGCACTCCATCCTTGTTGAGGCAGAGAACTGACTTGAGCGTCGGAGGGTCTTGCCGGAGCAACCCCAACTCCGGTTTAGACTTCCTTTTGCAAGTCCCGACGGCGATCGCGGCATCCTCGACTCCAGCTTCTCCGATGCCGGCGGATTTCTGCACCAACAATATTAATGCATATTATATGGTTTAAATTCTGATAAGGTGATCTTGGAGTTAGGTTTTGATTTTATGATTTCATAATAATTACTTTGAAATCCGTGCTTCCGCCTTGACACCGAACCCTACAGAGAATGGATTTGCTCATCATTGGGGTGGAGCTTAAAGAGGAAGATAAAAGCTTACTGCTATTATGTTTGCTATTTGAGAGCTTCGATCCGTTGGTGACAATGCTGCTGTATGATAAGAAGACGCTAATGTACGAGGAGATCATTTTAGTGCTCAGGTCCAATGAGCAGCGGAAATGAATGACGAAGAGGGAGGTCTTCCAGGAGGGTCTTTTGGTGTTAGAGAAGCCCAGAAAGGAAAAAAAAAAGACAAGCAGGTGGGACAGCGGTAGTCTCAGAAGGACGGCAGTAAGGAGGTTAGGAAGTGCCACAAGTGCGGTATCGTAGGATATTTAAGTGGGAGTGTTCGCTTAGGAAGAAGGGAGGAGAAAGGAACAGCTTAGATTTCATTGGTTCAGTTGCTAAAAGTGAAGAGTCGGATGAGCTCTTGGTGGTTTTAGAGGAGCCCGTGAGGTGTGGTGTATCTGAGATAGCTTCGGAGGGATCCACGGAGTGCAGAAGGTCCGAAGGGGTAGTGACGGTGTTCGAGGTACAGCAGCAAATCTAATAGGACAGCATTGGATGGTTGGCCTCAGAGGAACTCAGGTACAGAGTCGGCTTTTGCAGTATTAGGGAGACTTCGGATTTTGGTGGAGCACTGGGCGGAGGTGGCTTCATAGGTGGAGAGGATTTTGGCACGTGTTCAAAATGGAGAGGTACGAAAAGAGCGATATCCCAGCACTAGTGCCAGAGCTGTATAGAGCTAGATGGAACAGAGTGCGTAGGTTGAGAGGTGTGGCTCTGAGGAGACCATGTCAGGTGCATCGATTGCAGTGAGTGCCGATTTAGGAACGCTATGATTTCTTCAAGAAAGTCCAGTGTAACAATTGATGCAGTTGTCTAGCAGAAGGATACCTACAATATACTCCAAGATGGTGCAAAGAAGCAAGCCAGGGTCTTCAGTGGTGGAGGTGGTCATCTCAAAAGCCTCAAAGGAAGCTCAGCAGCTGAAAGAGTTGGCGGAGGCAGGGAGGTCTGCACAAAGGGCTGTCAGGATGTGCATCGACAGCGGAATCGTGCAGGAAGACATTGTCGGATGTGCCAAGGCTTGGACGCACCAAGATGGAGATTGCAAGAGTTGGTGTGGTGCTCCAAGCCTTGAGAGGCTATGGCAGAAACCAGGGTGTTGGCTTCGAGAGGCTAGGATCGGGTTTGGATCCTAGGACTAGGACAGAAGTGATCCTAGGGTGGAGGCAATGCATAGCTCTCCACGGGCTCGAGGTTCAGATGATGAGAACTTCGAGGGCTTGGTTGAGGCTCCGGATATCTGAAAATACAAGGTGGAGCAAGAAACCAGAGCTGGGGTTGAAGACTATAGAGAAATAGTAGATTCAAGGCATTAGATTGACTCAGACTGAGACTGGGTCGACCAAGTCACAGAGGGTGTGCCAGACAGAAGACAGCATCTCAAAAATTCTAATACGGCACGCAGATGAATCAGCTCAGTCTCAGTCTGAGTCGACTTAGTCCCGAATTAGTCGACTCGATCTAAGACTAAGCCGGTTCAGTTGCGTAAGCAGAGCTGCACGAATTTTATGTGGATCTAGGATCGGATTTTGATCCTTGGGACTTAAGGCCTGGCTTGATAGGTCTTAAAGGAGCTAACCAAGAGTTTGGATTAGGGATCAAGTCTAGAGGATGAGAGCATATGGGACATGGGCTCAAAGAGTACTTTCATGTATTGGGTTAGCCTAAGGAGTTTTTTGGGCTCGAATCGTTGAACCTATTGTATTGGTATATATATATATATAGATCATTGCAATACTAAAGTAGAGGAATAAACATAGAGCTTTTTCTCCTAAAATCCTAGCCGCCATCTCTCTCTTTCTCTCTCACACATTCTCATCCACGATCCAATTAGATTTCCACATTCTTCTTATCTCTTCTCAAATTTTCTAGATTAACATTCGGGTTCCCCGCAAGACATTAGTCCGTAGCTGGTATCGAAAAGGTACCAGGTCCCTACACCCTACTCCATGGGCCTATAGTTGCCCTCCAAAGTCTTCACCCTATGATAGGAATCTCGAGATAGGATAGGGCTCCGGTCTGCTCTGAGATCCCAAGCCTGTTTTTAATCACCTGCTTTATCTGGACCTTCGTCTTGGGGTTAAAGATGATTATGAACTTTTGTAGGTTCACTAGTTGGCCAAAAGTCTGATAGTAGAACTCAATAATGATCGCAAAGCACCTTGCATTTTAGACCGAGGTCCGATCAATAAACAGGCAATCATCTGTAAAAGGTAGGTGCGAAAGTGGCTAAGCCCTAGGGGCAGGCTAGTAGGGCTCTAGCTCCAACCTCTGAATCGCAACCCTCAAAATATGAAACAAAGCATTAGTACATAAAATGAACAGGTAGGGGGAAATAGAGCAATTTTGGCCAAACCTGACTATCGAGTGAAAGGATTTCATCAGGGCATCATTGATCAGGATGGCAAAGCTCGGGATCTCAATACAGTCCATGACCCATCTAATCTATCTATCCTAGAAGTTGAGCTCCTGTAGTATCTAATGTAGGAAATACTGGCTCATCTAGTCATAAGTTTGCTCCATATTTAGCTTGATCGTCATTAGACTTCGACGAATGGGGATCACAGCAAATCATGCATAAACTCTTGGATGAGCAAGATATTATCGGGATACAGCAGCCATAGCAAAAGCACCTTGCTTCGGACTGATCAGACGAGGCACAATCAGCTTCTACCACCTAACCAAGATCCTAGCATATACTTTGTAGAGAGTGGTGCAAGGCTGATCGGTCTGAAGTGCCCCAGAGCAGACGCATCAGATTTCTTTGGGATGTGGGTGATCAGCAACTTCTTCCACTCTAGAAGATCTTTGGACTCAAAGGCCAACAGCACCACCTCCACCACCTCCTCCCTAACAATATTCTAGTACCGATAGAAAAAGAGAGGGGGAACCAATCCGATCCTAGGGTTTTGACCTCTCTAAGAGATCAGAGAGCCCTGCGCACCTCCGTAGCACACACTGGATGAGTCAGGGCCTCATGCTCTCGATCAAAGATGCAGCTCATGGGTTGGGACCCTTAAAAGGGGGCATCTCCATCTAGAAGTGTAGTTCATTGCAATATGAAGAGCTGGAGAGTCTGCCCCCTAATATTACCACTATCATCCACCACTTTACCATCGTTCTCCCTCAGCTGCTTGATGCGATTGGTAGACTTTTGGATCATAGTAGACTGATGAAAAATATGAAATTCTGATCGCCCTCCTTGATCCATTGTATCCTTGACTTTTGCCTCCATAATATCTTTTACTGTCTCAGCAAAGAGTGGTGCATCGAGAGCTTGTGATGAAGCCCTTCAAGTCAGGCTCTTGGAGGCCCCCTATTGGTCCTCTCTCATCTGCAACTCCATAATACCAATCTCCACCTTGGTGCCCTCAAAGTCTTAGCGATCACCTCTCTTCATCGAGCTCCAATCCTCTGCACGTCCTGACTGGAGTGAAGCCAACTATACAGACCTCCTTGCCACCGTAGTATACCTCAATCTTGGAGCTGTCCGAGAGACAGTCACCACCTTCTTTGTGGCTGAAAACTTCATCCTGCATCCGGGTACCTCTGCTGTTAGTCTTTTCATCAGTGGCTATGCCCACCACTCATCCAGCAGCTGCATCTACTACTGCCATGGTAACTCCACCTATCGCTGCTCCAGCAACTCTAACCATCGTTGCTTCACCTACGACTCCAACAGCCACAGTTTCAATGACACAGACCATGGCTGCCCGTCGCTACCCCAGTGGCTTCGATCACCACCATCCCAGCGACTATGACCATCACTGCTCCTGCTACACGCTCCGTCGTAGCATCGAAAACTCCTAGAGCGACTGCAGCTCCACTGCTCTGCCTTTGACCCTCCTATGGCCCAGGCTGGTGGAAGCCTCCTCATAGGTCTTCGGGTCCTCCATAGTCGCTATAGTATCAAACTCCGATGCATACACCTTTAGGCCATCTCGTGGTGCCCGCTCACCACTGCCCGAGCATCTGGGAGACTCCACCTCCCTCTGCACCTCCTTGCCTAGAGCCCATGCTATGGCCATGGCCTTCCTCATCATCCGTGAAGGAACCTCTCTTCGGTGCTTCTCCTCCACATGTGGACACACCAATCCTCCGTGTTCCACCTTCTTATGATCTGACAACCCACAATTGGCAGATCCGATAAGCATACCTTCTACTTGACAGTCACATCACCTACCCTAGACTTCCCTAGAGAAATCTTCTCCACCTGTGGAGCCACCTTAGCTCAATGCTCCATCTGAACCAAATCCATCTAATGCCGTAGAAGCACCAGACTCTATACTCGAGTCGCCCCGAGGTCACCACCCAACATTGTCCTGCTGAGCCTACCACTGCATCTTGTACACCGTCACTGTCCCTTTGAATCTTCCACACTCTTCAGACCCCTTCGAAGCCATTTCAGATTCCTCCACATCCTGTGGGCACCTCCAAAACCCAAGAGCTCACTCAATTCTTCAAACCAATGACTGAACCTAGGGATTTCATCCTAGCACTTCGTCCTCTCCTACCCCTACACCAATCATCGCTTCAGCTTCTCTTGAAAGAACTGCAGATTCTCTGGCAAGCATCGAACCCACCTATCATCATCTGGGCTCGTCATCGTCCCCACATGGGTATCCTAGGTCCTCTCCTGCTGCCACCACTGCAACTGATATGGTCTCCCCAGAATCTTGATCCACGATGCACACAATCCTGCATAAATCCATGCAATGCATCACTACCACTGGTATTGGAATTAAACACCTATCTCTGCACCCCTTAGCTCTGAACCTATGTCAAACCTCCTCCACTTGAATCGTGACACTCCCTGATGCCCCTGTAGAAGAAATCGAGGTCAGCTGCTCAATACAACCCTGTTGAGCCTCCTGCTAAACCTCCACTATAGCTGTTGCCGTTTCAGACCTTTCGCACTCTGCAGACACCTACGAAATCTCCCAGAGGACATTCTCCTCCTCTGAACCAGCTGCAACGATCCGTGGAACAACCTTGTCCATCCCCTAAGGCTTAGCAAATCCATGTTCCGATAGAACTACTGAATACACCCAACTATTTCTCTGTCTTCTTATATCCAAAAATTGTATAGTCACTTCTTCAGCATCCCTTCGACCATTACCCCTTGGAAAACCTCTTCTTAACACCAAACAACCCCACATTGCTGTCCATCTCTCAGAGAATCCAATCACCCAAAACCCATCATACAATCTGACCTTAACACCAAGACTTACCAGCAAATCTGCTACCAAAATCTTCCACCCTCGGGAAACTATCTTCCCATCAATCCTCCAAGCCTTCACCTTTAATCTGCTACTCTCGATTGTCCAAGCCACAGTAAAATGAAGATGGATCTGAGGCTTACCATGGAATAGATGTGCATATTTCTCTCTATTTGACTTCTCCTATGCTTCCATGCTCTACTAGGCTTTGATATCAATTGTTGAGAACCATGGCACCACTCCGCACTATGAAAACCCCTGGATCTTCAACATGGACCTGAGGAGACCTGCGACTGATCTTTATGGACAGCATCCACTAATTCAAGACCCGAATCTGTGATGGGGTGCCTCCCTCCTACCAACCCTAAGGCATCTAGGGCTTGAGGGAGACGCCCCCCCTCTCTAGGGCTCCTTCTAGACTTGGGGCGACAGCATTAGAGAGAAAGAGAGAAGAGAGAAGATTAGAGAGAAAAGCTATTGTATTCCACTCTCTGTATTAAGTTACAATATATGGATTTATATACCCTAGGACTTACACACAAACCCTAATAAATCCCAGTTAAAAAATTTTCAAGCTAAACCCAATACATGAAAGCACTCACCGAGCTCATGTCTCACATGCTCTCATCCCTTGGACTTGTTCTCAATCCAAACCCTTGGGTTAGCCACCCTTGGAACTCATAAATCTGAGCCCAAGACCCTTGGATCAAAGACTAATCCTAGACCAGAACAGAAAACCCGTGCATCTTTTCTTCCAAATTGAATCGACTCGATCAAAGCTCGAGATGACTCGACTGTACTTGAGTCAGCTCGATCAAATCTTGAGTCGGCTCGACACCATGCCAGCAGCGTACTGTGCCAGAAGTGCTTTCTATTCTGTCGATCTTGTGAGATCGAGTTGACTCCAACTGAGACCAAGTCGACTCAACTAAAACTGAGTTGACTCATCTCAGAACCGAGTCGACTCCTCTGCTGAAGCTGCTCCTTCTCTACAGTCTTCATCCGTTCCTTAGTTTCTTACTCCACCTCGTGTCCCCAGGTCTCCAGAGCTCCAACCAAGCCTCTCAAAGTTCTCATCGTTAGAACCTTGAGTCCGTGGAAACCATACATCGTCTCCACCCTAGGACCACTCTTATCCTAATGAACCTGGAGCCTATCGATCCAACTCCATCTGTAGTCACCTCTAAGGCTATAGGGGCACCACAGAATTCCAACAACCTCCACTCTCTCAATCCATCTGAAGATGTCATCAATCTAAAGACAGTTCTATCGAAAGAGCCTGCACCTAGCCAGTCTAGCCTCTAGGTCATCTAATACCTCACATCTCCATGGATCGGTATCTTCCACACCTCACTAATCAGATCTCATGATCTTGAGTAGAAAGTTCAGAACTTCTCAACCTAAATGGAGCCATAGGTATACATGGGCCATCAGTGGTGATGAAAATTAGATAGTGATCGAATGTGATCTTTGGGAGGTGTTGAATTTGGTGCCCTAAAAGCACTGAACTAGTTGGTGGTGGCTAGTGCCCGATCAATCCTCTCCCACACCCTAGCCGTTCCTTCCTAGTTGTTGCACCAGGTGAATTTAGGTCTAGAGTAACCAAGATCAATCAGGGCCACATCACTGATGAACTCCTCAAACTCTCTAGAAGCAATATTATTCGTATACTGTCTACCGTCTATCTTCTTATGGAACCCCATAATGTAGTTGAAGTCTCTAGCAATAAGAGAAGGCAAGACTTGTGACATCATTCTGAGAACCTCGAACCAAAACACCCTCCACTCCCTATACTCAATGCTCGCATACACTCTAGATAGAAGCCAAGGGCCTCCGATCTACTTCGAGATGACTAAGACCACCTACTGCTTGCATCCATGAAAAGCATCCATCCAGACTGAGTTGCATCTCCATGTCACTAGGATCCCCCCCGATTGACCCTAGACTCTATGGCATAGGTGCTCCATGCCAATGGAATCTACCATTTGAAATGGGCAAGACTCACCCTTAGAAGCTGGGTCTCGAGAAGGACACAAATGTCAGGGCAATGCTATTGAATAATTCTACCAAACATCATTCAGAATGAGGGCTTCCCACCTCCTGAATGTTCTATATCAACAGCCTTAGTGTGACAACTGGTGGGAAGGGGATCCACACTAATATCCCCCTCAGCCAGAATGTCTGCCTCAGTCCCAACTATTGTCGAGTCCATTGCTGACAGACTCTCCCCCACTCCATGGATTGCCTGCCTCAATCGGACTATTGCATCATCATGGTTCATGTCCTTACCTCTCACTGAAGCATCCATACACACTAGGTCCTCTCCCCTGAGAGGCATAGGGTCACGCTCCATTAAGGGCTCCAGCCCACACTCAGATTGCCCCTTCTCAGCTGTTGGGGCACCAAGATCAATTGCAAACTCTTTCATCTAAAATGGTGCCTTTCCTCTTCCCCTAAGGTCTTGGTTGAGAAGATGAAGACCCCAAGACCTCCATCGCTAGCTTCTGATTCTGCCCTTGCCCTACACTTCGCCTTGCCTTTGGCCCTATTTTCTTCAATGAACCTCTCCTGGATCCACCTGGCCTTTTTCCACTCACTGGGCCTCACAAGCTTTCGATTTGCATCAAATCAAGGGTTGGACTTACTTGGGCTAGGCTGAGCTCACACCCAAAGTCCTCGCCAACCCGCTCTAAGGCCCACAAGGCCCGTCTGCCACAACGCCTCTGAATGGGCTCTTGCTCGCATCTCGACCCAACGCCAATGGGCTGAACTTCTTGGTGTGCCAGACCACACCTAGGCTTAAGCCCAAATTGCTCCCAGTACCAATCTCGATGCCTCTATCACCCGACCTAGCTGTTGATCTAGGCGTGGGTCGGAGAGGCGATCATCGTCATGTGATCTTGGCTGGCTTGATCCAATCATTAAATCCAGCTGATAGGTCAACTTGGTCCGAGGCCACCTGTGTTGGCTCTTTTTGAATTGACTCACCCTTGGCTCTGACTCAGTGGGCCGAGTCGACTTGGCCTCCTTCTTCCAAACCAGCTGATGCCTTTGGCATGGGCAACCATCATCGGATGGCCACCAACCATGGCCCCAAGTGCAACCTCCATCTACCGCTCCCATCTCCTCCCTCCAGCCTAGATGACATTCTCTGAACATAGGCCAACTGCTAAGTCTCCTCCTCCCCACTGACCGAGCACACCTCCTTCGAAGATGGAAGAATCCACATCAGAGACAAACTCTGTCGAGGTTCTCATACACAAAACTCTATCAAAAGAGGCCCTCCAAACCCTTGATCAATGCCCTCAATCTCAGGGATCAAGAGAGGTCGAGCTTTGCATACACCTGGGCAAATCTGAGCCTCCTCCACTTTGCTGTGCATTCGTCCATCGATAAAGCACCCAACTGAATGGAGGACTCTCTAGATTGCCGCCTCACCCTAGAACTCCACTAGGAGCTGCAATAATCAGACCCAAATTGGGGCCGATTGGATGGCCCCATCCAATGGAGAGAAATTGGGTTGCTATGGCTCCACCGCTAGTGCCTGACTGGTGACCACCGATGATTGGTGGAGTACCAAATCCCTCTTCTCGACCTCCTTGGATTGGAAGAGAAGAAAGTCCTCCAAACTGTAGCTTACCACCTCCACTTTCAACCAAGTCCATCCCCGAAAATCCCTTGCTATCGCTTCCATTACCACTCTTAGGCCGAGGCTCCTCACCACTAGTGCTGAGGCTACCCAACCCTCCAATTTCTCCCTCAGATCCTCCTCCAAACACTTGACCATCTTCAAAATCATCTAATGAGCTCCTCCACCTCCTTCGGTGATGATTCCAACCAGATCCATATGGTGTGCCCGTGCACTGCCCTCCTCCAGCTCGACTCTGGCCTAACCCTCACATACAAGGCTCCTGGATGGTTCCCATGCCATCCACTCTAGTGCCGCCGCCCGCTGCAACCAAGCAGATCGTCGACGATCAAATAGGAAGGGTCTGCAATGTTAATCTCACATTATCTCTTTTCATTTAAGGACTTTTTTTGAATATCTGATTATTTTATTCTCTCCGAACTCTAGTTAGCTAGCAAGCTAGATGCAAGTAAATTTCCCAAATAGGATATCTATATAAAGATTTGAAGAACAAAATATGATAAAGCTTTGCTGCAATACTGGTGCTTGAACATCCAAGAAGAGAGAATTTTGGAAGCTAATATTTGGCTTGCTTTGGCCTTCTATTTAAAAATTCTGGCATTTCTCTCCTTTCATAATGTGAGGAGTTGTGTGGGGGTGTATTTAGTTCCACATCGATTATTCATTGAAAAGATCTTAGGTACGTATACAAAACTAAAGAACCCAAATAATACCTTATGGCTAGTCTTTTTACATGAGATCTTGGATCATTACAAATAGTATTAGCACTGACTCAATCCATAGCCTATGTAGAATAGGAGATGTTGCAGCACGAGTTATCATGGTGTTTATAAATGAATATATAAATTTTGATCCTTAGCCTAGCAAGGACATCGAAGCTTAAATAGAGAGAGTATGTGAGGACCCATGCGAGTGTGCATTTAGTCCAATATCGATTATTTACGAGAAAGATCTTGGATATATATACAAGGCCAAAGAATCCAAATAATACTTTCGACTAGTGTTTTTAGGTGATGTCCTAGGTTGTCACACATAATTTTCACTAAATTACAACAATATAGACCCCATACAACCCCAAACTTTTTTTCTCTTCATTCGCCAAAGAATAAGCCCAAATCACTAAAACTGACTGTTCCAATTGAGTTGCATGAAACTAAATTGTTTAACAGATTGTAGTTTGATGTGTTCATTGTCTAGATTTAATAATTATTGAAAAGAAGTGATTTTTATAATTTTTAACAAAGTAAGATGATTTTGATAGGAGGAAGGGAATGCACAACAAATCGAACCTTCACTATAAATGGTTGGTTTCATGGAAGATGATGACCTAGTAGAGTAGGCCAAACCTCCATTCCTAAGAGACAACCAAAGTGATTTACTAGTTATCAGTTGAAGAGCATGTTAGACCTTCACTTTTGTGGATTCAAAATAGAAGCAATTGGGGCCATTAATACATTTTTTGTGATACAATGGATAACTCATACAAGTCTAGTATGAACACATTCAAAAAGATCAGAGTACAAAATGTCGCAAAAAGGGGCCGGAGTAGCCCTCATGTCCGTCCACAATATCTCTCCAGAGTGCTGGACAACAAAGGAGGTAATCCAGTCTACTATACTATTCACTTCATAGTAAACATGCCTGATGATTGAGGAAATACAACTCTAAAGGAGTCTCCAAATATCATTAAGTAGTGGGTGTGCAGTTGTGGACCTAGCTTGTCCGAAATCTAAGCCACTACTATGGCCAAATCACCCTCAACAAAAGGTGATCTGCACCCAAGGTCAGCATTGCATGAGCAATGCCAGCCTGGGCCATCCGTAACTCGACTCTCGAGATGGTAGGGTCAAAGAGATGATTGTCGCCTGTAGTGACCAACCTCAAGTTTGGTCTCCGAATCACAAACAGTGCCGCATCACTACCATCCCTCATACTACCGTCAAATTAACCTTGAGAAACCTCGGATGTGGGGCCCCAAGAGATAAAAATCCAACAGGTGCTGCATTCATAGCTTTCATTCTAGGGGAATGGTAGAATAGGAAAGAAGATAGAATCTCAAGCTGATAAAGAAGAGAGTGAATGAAGTGAATGGAGCAAAGAAGCGGGGAGATTGAATTCTAAGCAAGAATCCTCATTCGTTCTATCTTTAATTGGAACAAGAATGATATGAAGAAAAAGCACTGTGCTCCCCCACGGGAGGGATATGAAAGATGACTTTCGAGAGTTTGACTATACCTATTCTAGGAGAAGTTCAAGTCCAAGAATTCATGGTCATCAAGATCAAGTTAGTCGATGAAGGGTGGGAAATCTCAACAGCCTGACTCAAAGCTCTTTTAGGAATAAACCTCGTAGGTAGCCTTCTGGACTCAAAGACAATATGTTCTTGGTCAGTCAGATGTGATAAGTGATATAAGCAGCCCTGATGCTCGACAACCTAGATATCTCACTACCCGCACTACTCCACAAGGCTCCAAAGAAGGATTGAATCAGTGACTCCAATTGGGCCAACCTCGGGAAGATACTGGATAGCCGCCAAATCTATCTAGCTCTTGGACACAATAAAGGACATGATCCTAGATCTCATCCTCCTACCCACAACAAGGGCAAGAGGGTGTGAGGTCCATACCTTTGTCCCTCAGCATAGACCTGGTAGTCACACCCTATCCAAATGCTAGCTAGCTCTCTCCTATACAGATTGGAGAGATCTCTGGTCACCTCAAACTATATGAAGATCTCCACACCCTCACATCTTGGCCCCCATGTATAGGTACCATGTGGGCTAAGACCCTCTCGACCAATTAACCCTCAAAGAAGTGGAAAACTGCCACCGTACTCCAACCCCTCCCATCTGGGCAAAACGAGTCATAGATCTGCAAGAGATCTATGACCTCCGTGTTGCCAAAAGTCGGCCATCAGCTTAGTGGAAGATTGGCAATCTATATATCCTACATGAGATGCACAGTCTGGCCATCCCCCACTAGCATCTAATCTAAGAAATCACCTCCGAAGCATAGGCACATACCTCTCTCCACATGAATAAGCTACATCGAGCCTCTCAAACCTCCGTACCAGGTGACCAGGGGCTATACTTAGCCCTCATGATCGTGCTCTAGAGACTATCCAACTAAAGGAGAAACCTAGCTGCATGCCTCATACCTGACTAGCAAGGATTGGATGCCGAGGCCCCCATCACTAACCGACAGGCAAACAACTATTAGATGTATGCCCTAGAAATCAGATTGGCTGATACATGTATACATTCTAGAGGCATAACTTTGTAATTGAATTTTGAAATAAATAAATTAGATTATTTTTTATTCATATTATATTTAATTGTATCCATGAATATTGTTCGAAAATTGATAGATGATGACACGTATTCTCAAGAGTTGAGAATTTGAGATATGTGTCATTAGTGATTAATTCTAAAATACTCCTGATCGATAGATCGTCATGGAGATGGTGACTGATCCGGATAGATTGGTGTATAAATTATTTTCTTTATGGATAGACGAGTCTTAAGTCGACAGTGTAGCGACACTGGAGCGAGAGTGCAAGTATTTGATAGAGATCAAAGATCTGAGCATGACCAACCTGAGAAGTCACTAAGATAGCTACCCACTCGTCAGTGACTTATTCAAAATTATAGTGGTGTGATAGTTCTTTGATCTGTGATACCTCGACTGTTCATGGTGAGGTTACTGTAGTTTGACTGTACAATCACTTGGTTATCTAGTCATTTAAAATTTATGGTACATGTTGGCTACAGTAGATTCATTGTAGGAATAGGATGTATACCTGATGGAATCTGTCGATTCTAATAGATAGGGAGAGATCCTATATAATTCATTAGACTGAGTCCTAAAATTCATGATCATAGTAGATGAATGATGAAAATGAGTCTTCATAAGATTTCACATAGATTCGAGTCAATTGAATCTGACATATGACAGATGAATAGGTTTGATAAATTTTTTTGACCTGTGTCTTATCGAAACCCATAATCGAAGAATCAAACTATACGGTAACTGCACCTAGAAGTTTATTACTTTCATTCTACTGAATTGCCACTACATACTGTTAGATATCACCGATGGATTGTGAGACTCGTCGAACATCATCTTGATGATCGATGATCCTCGAAGGGAAGAGTTAGAATTGTTCCAACTCATTGAAAGGAGTTTCGATGATATTGTGATAGGGATCACAATATACTCACTACCAGATAGAATGAAATCTATGAGGTCGTACACAAAAGAGGTTCTTGTCCAATCAGATGGTTGATTGACGATTATGAATTATTGAAGGATAAAATCGTCAATATGATTGATGATTAATCTTAAACAAAATTATGATTAAGTAATTCATTAAGTATTAGTGAATTATAAAAATATTAATTAGCAATTGGATTGCTAATTTGCTCAATTTGATTGAGCAATGAGGTTCAGATCAAGTCTAATTGAATTAGATTCAATTTGACTTAGATTAGATTTAATTGAATCAAGTCTAATTGCGAGGAAGGCTAATTCTTGATTTGATCAGGACTTAGATTTAGTTAATTCTTAATTGGATTAAGAATTTATTAAGAAGATTGTGTGCCTAATTTGATTAGGTTCCTTCCTCTATTTGGGTCAAACCAAATCAGATTTGGTTTAAATCAAAATAGAAAATTCAGAGTCCCAAAACCTTAGGATTCTCTCCCCTTGCATGCGCCCCTATCTCCACAAGAAATATTTCATGCTAAATAATGTTGGGGCAAATAGTTTTTGCGTGAGAAAGGAGAGGGCGCAAGAATGGTGGGTGGTTTTTTATGGTGAGTCATTACCTTATCTCTTTTCAAATTTGAATTTGATTCAAATCTAAAGATAGAGATAAGAAGGAAACAAATCAAAAAAATTATGGGAAATAAAATGTGGCGCCAACCCTATACCATATGTGCGCTAAGAAAGAGGTTGGCATGAGAAAGAAATCTAATTTCTTTCTCACATGCTGCTTGTTTTTGGCGTTGGAAATATGGGACGGCCCATATGATGTGGCATGTAATTGGTGTGGCGCATCCTCTAAAACCCTAATTCCCTCTTTCCTATAAAAGGGTCCAGAAACTAGATGCCTTGATGAGATGAAAATAAAGAGAGAAAATAGTTCTCTTGAAGCAGAGCCTCCTCTCTCTTCCTCTTCCCTATTTCTTCTGTTCTTCTACATCTTTAGAGGGTCTGTAAGATTTGAGAAGAAGTTAAATCAACCGTCAGGAGGGTCTTCTGCAAGGACACTAGCACCCAGGTGAAGATGCTGTCTCTGATCAGATTCGAGGATCTTGTGTAGATATCCGTAGAAGCCGGACGCATATATGGCTCAACGAGGACCTCATCAGATTATCCGAATCATCGATCATGGTGGATTGCTACTTGCACAAAGGTATCAAGATCGGATCTCGATTCTTTATTTATTCTTTTAAAATCTATTTTAATCTTAGTATTGCAAGCATGTGAATGATCCTGTGTCAAGTAGATTAGATCTACATCATGCTATTAAGCAGATTAAACAGTTTAATCTAGATTAAAATTTATTTACTATGTTCTGATTTTTATGTGTTAAAAATCTGCATACAATAATTTCTACATGCATGACATCAGATATGTGACATCCTTCAGCAACATCCCAAGCAAGAAGATGCACACCACCCCTATTCTGGTGTGATCCCTAGAGAAGGCTCTGAAACAACTATTCAAGCCTCAACAGGCAGGCCTTCAGTAGGATCATGTTCGACAACAAATAGACAGGTAGAGAAATAAGAACAGATCTCACCAGGGTCACTCTGACCATCATGGATAGAGCTTTAGCCTTCCACCCCTCAAGCCTCTCCTAAATCGCATGCTCCACTCCAGAGCACTCAGTCATCCTTAGCCTCTACTCAGTGATAGGGACCCCCATGCAGTGCCAAAGACTGCTCTGCTCCACTATGCCCGACATCTTCCTGAAGCATATCTTGGTTGAGCCCTCATGTTCTGATTGAAGAGAACAGTCAACTTATGAAGGTTCACTTTCTGTCTGAAAGTGAGATAGTACAACTCCACAATCCTCATGAGACTGATGGCATTCCGGATAATCGCCTGGCCCATCAACAAGCAGTCATCTACAAAAACAAATAAGATATGGGCTGGGCCCGTGGAGCCGACATATAGGGATCTAAGTCCGGCCCTAGAGACGCAACCTACAAGGCATGGTATAGAGCATCAACACAAATAATGAACCAAAAGGGAGAGAGGAGGGAACCTTGCTGAAGCCCAATGATAGATTGGAAGAAGCCCGTCGAGGTGCCATTGATCACTATTACGAAGGTTGGAGCATAGACATGCCTAATCTAGCTGATCCATTGACTGTTAAAGCCAAAGCTCACCAAAACCTCCTACAGAAATTACTAGCTCATCTAGCTGTAGACCTGCTCCATAAAAAGTTTGATGACCATGAGGTAGTGGTGGGCCAGTGCTCGATGAAGGTCATACAAAAACTCTTGAGCCATCAAAATATTGTCAGTGATATTATGCTCGCCAACAAAAGCTCCCTACCCCATGCTGATAAGATAGTGGATAATCAGTTGCATTCGACCTCCCAGGATCTTTGCACACACCTTATACAAGGTGGTGCATAAGCAGATCGGCTTATAGTGACTCGACTCAGAGGCATCCTAACTCTTCGGGAGTAGAACAATAAAGATCCTCTTACATGCCTCAAACATCACCCTGGTGACAAAGACATGCTGAACTACCTCCACCACCTCAAACTTGTTGGGGAAGGAAGAAAGAGAGATAAAAATACCACAAATAAATCAAAGTAATATGGATTGGCCTGAAGCCTACCTTCACAGGGTATACAAGCTTCACTATGAGAGAAAATAATTAAACAAATATAAGAGAAATTCACCACTTAACCCTTGTACAAAGATCTCTCAAAAGAAGCTCCAAAACTCTCACAAAAGCTCTTTGAAATCTTTTAAGAAGTCTCTCTGCACGATCAGGATGTCACCAGCTATCCCGCACAATAAATGGCTCGTCAATCGAAATTATGTAGCCTTTAAAATTTAAATAATGTTTCACTAGAAGATCGAGTCCAAATCAAATCCAAGGATCCTTCAAGATCGTCCGATCGTGACCGACTGAACCAAGCCATCCGACCGTGCAATCAAATCATGCCCAAACTCTTAGATCGTGTCTGGAATCTCTCTGGACCATTGGATCATGATCGAAAGCTCTGATGGTCATTGGATCGTGCTCAATTGTATGTGGACCACAAGTAGACCATGGTAGCCTCCATTGCATGAATTGCCATGCACTAGACCACACGAAACTAGCCGCATGTAGCACCTCGACCTTGCATTCACTCGCGCATGCATGGACCACATGAGTGCCTATGGACCATGCGCCTGTGCACCTGGGCCTGGGCCGTGCAACCATGCGCTGCCGCCTGGGCCTGGGCCATGCACTGATGGTGGGCCTGCGCACTAGGCCGCGTGCCTGAGAGCCATATTGTTGTGCAAGATCCGGTACCACACGGTACAGCAGGAAGAAAGAAGAAACAAATAAGAAACATAATACAAATACATGGATCGGCCTCAAGCCTACCTCCACGGGCGTGCAAGCTTCACTATGAAAGAATAAAATCAATACAAGAGGAACTGACCACTCAACCCTTGTACAAGAGTCTCTCAATAAGAAGCCTCAAAACTCTTATAAAAACTTTTTAAATCTTTCTTAAAACTTTTTGTACTTTCAGAATGTCATTAGCTCTCTAACACAACTGACGGCTCATCAATCGAAGTTTTATAGACTTCAAAAACTTTAAATACTATTACACTAGGAAACAGAGTCTCAATCAAGCTTAGAATCATTTGTGTCCGTCCGATCGTGATCGACTCGCATCAGAGCCATCTGATCATACACATCAGGCCACCGATCACCTGATCAAGTCCGAATTCATCCTCAGCCATTCGATCGTGACCAACTACGATCTGGGCCGTCGGAACGTGCAAAAAATCACCAGAACCGCACGTGGACCACGTATTCGATCCACGCGGCTCCCATGGACTGCCAGCACCCCTCGATCCATGGTGGACTGCACAGGGGTGTTGGGCCTGGGTGCCTGCGCGTGCTGGGCCGGCCCGTGCGCACCCGCACTGGGCTCGCTCGCGTGCTGGGCAGCGCACGCTTGTACGTGCGCATCTCCACTGGGCCCGACCATGCTACCGCCAGCCTTCGCCAGCCCGCCATCGGCTGCCGCTACGTCATGTGCCGTAACATCTGCTCCAAGCTTCTTTTGCACATATTTTCTTTGTCTAGACTCCGTTTGGGCTGTTCTTGGGCTCGTTGGATTTCATTCGTCATCTTGGATCTCACTGTGTGCTCAATGTGGATCGAATCTTGAAGTATATTTTTAACAATCTTCACCTCGACTCTATATTCGACCTCCACCTATCTCTAAGAGCCTGTGATCCATCTCACCCCTATGCCCTCGAGCATGCTTGCTATCTCATGGATGGACAAATGTCGGAGTCGAGCCAGGCCACTCGATCCCACCTCTATCATGAGCTGTGTCCACTTTGACCAAAGATCTATTCGGGGTAGTCTCCTATGGCAATAGGAATCTCACCCTGTGACGTCGCCTCTCATCCTCCCGAGTCTTCCGTCTAGTGCTTGATCTACCTCCACCTAGAGCTCCACCTCGCTCTGAGCTCCCCCTGGCTCCTGAAGCTCCACCTCGCATCGGGCTCCCCATCAGGTAGTAATATCCTCTCATCCTCTTCTTCTCCTCCAGAATAATTCTATCACTGTGCAATACCTTTAGGATTTCTCCACCTGTAGCCTCTCAGATCCAGTCTGCTCAGTGAGATAAGATTTCACTTGAAATCGGATATGTATCGGACCTCCACCAATCTCCTCACTACATCATTATGTGTCCTCCAACTGACCATCCCAATGCCTCTGATTGCACAGTTCAATCCATCCGATAGATAAATAGTTTCCTCACTGCTCTCTAAAGAGTCAAACTGCTCCTCTCTACAACATACATGATAGATGCATGCAGAATCTAAAATTCACTGCTGAAAAAATGTAGATATCCCGTCAGATATCTCCAAGATATCATCCTCTAACTCGCTACTGGCCGTTGCTGCAGTAACCCTCATCCGATCCCTGAGTTGAGGACAATCTCTGGCTAGATACCCCAACTCATCACACTGATAGCATCTGATCTTGCTCAAGTCCCTCATCCCGGACTTGGACTTTCCTCGTCGCGATCTCCTGTTGCTCTGTCTACTGCCTCTTGCTCCTCCAGAAACCATCAAAGTTGAGCTGCCACCACCTGAGCTCGAAGTTGGGCTCTCCCTCCTGAGAACCTTATTTTGGAGAATCACCATGGTGACCTCGTCCATCTTGATGGTACTTTTTCCCACTAGAAGAGCAGTCATCAAGGACTCATATGAAGAGGGAAGCAATGCTAGCAAGACCAGCACTCTGGTCTTCTCCTCAACTTTTCATCAATGCTGAGGAGGTCAGTGAGGATCTTCTGAAAATGGCTGAGATGCTTTTACACGCTCTATCCCTTAGTCTTTCGTAGCTGGTAGAGCTGCCTCCAGAGGAAGAAGGTGTTGGTGAGAGACTTCGTCATATACAACTCCTCGAGCTTCGACCACTGCATTATCGGAGAAGTCTCCCAAGCACATGGATCACCACCTCATCGAAGCTGATCATACTCACCGCTAGGTACAAGCAGATCATACTCACCGTCTGCATCTGCAACCACCTCCAATCCTACACTTCCATGGTAGTTGGCATCTCCTCACACAAGAGAGCATCGATCAATCTTTGCTGGATGAGCACGTCTTTCACCTTTGCCTGCTACAAAGAGAAATTGCTCTTTCCATCAAATCTATTGATCTCTACCTTGATTGTGCTTATCTTTCCATCTTCTATCTCGATCACCACTGCTGCAACCTACGCTTTGGCACCACCTTGCTCTGATACCAATTGTTGTGTAAGATTCGGTACCACACGATGTAACAGAAAGAAAGAAGAAACAAAATAAGAAATATAATCTAAATACATGGATCGGCCTCAAGCCTATCTCTGTGGGCCATGCATGCTTCACTATGAGAGAATAAAACCCATACAAGAGGAACTCACCATTCAATTTTTGTACAAGAGTCTCTCAATAAGAAGTCTCAAAATTCTTACAAAAGCTTCTTAAAATCTCTCTTGAAGCTTTTCTATACCTTCAAGATGTCACCAGCTCTCCAATGCAATTGACGGCTCATCAATCAGAGTTTTATAGACTTCAAAACTTTAAATACTATTACACTAGGAAATAGAGTCCCAATCAAGCCTAGAACCATTCGTGGTCATCCGATCATGATCGGCTCACACCAGAGCCGTCCGATCGTGCACATCAGGGCCATCGATCACCTGATCAAGCTCGAATTCATCTTCAACCGTTCGATCACGACCAGCTACGATCTGGACTGTCAGATCGTGTAAAAATCATCTGAACCATGTGTGGACCGCATGTTTGATCCACATGGCTCCCATGGACCGCCAGCATCCTGTGGTCCATGGTGGACTGCACAGGGCACTGCACCTTGCGCCCGCGTGCGCTGGGCCTGGGTGCCTGCATGCGTTGGGCCGGCCCATGCCTGCACCCACATTGGGCCCACCCATGCGCGCCTGCTTGCGCCGCATCTCTGTCGGGCCCAATCGAGCTGCCACTAGCCTCCACCGACCGTCACCACCTTGTGCACCGTGCCATCCGCTTCAAGCTTTTTTGCACGTATTTTCTCCATCTGGACTCCATTTGGGCTATTCCTGAGCTCGTTGAACTCTGTTCATCATCCTGGACCTCACTGTGGGCTCAATGTTGACAGAATCTTGAGGTGTATTTTCTAACACGCATCCATGCACCTAGGCCACTTGTTAGCCTGCAGGTCGAGCCTGGGCCCCCTTCGGCCCCTCCTCTCGCATTCGTGGGTCTTCTCGTATGGGTTTCTCTATCTTAGGCTCCTGTAGGTCAAATTTTGAGGCATCTGATTCAACAATCTCTATCTCGACTTGACATTCAACCTCCACCTAACCTTAAGAGCTTTCTAGATGATCTCTCCTCACCCCCACGTCTTGGGGCATGCTTGCTATCTCATGGATGGGCAAAGGTGGGAGTCGGGCCAGACCACTCGATCCCACCTCTGTCATGGGCTGTGTCCACTCTTATCAAAGATCTACTTGAAAAAGTCTTCTGTGGCAACAGAAACTTCATTCTGCGACATTATCTCTCATCCTCTCGAGTCTCCTATCTCATATCCGATCTACCTCCACCTAGAGCTCCACCTCGCACTGGACTCTTTTTGACTCTGAAAGCTTCACTTCACACTGGGCTCCTCGTCAGATAGTAATATCCTTCTCTAATCTTCTTTCCCTTCAATATCATCTTATCGTCGTGCATGATCTTTAAGATTCCATCACCAGCTACCCCCCTGTAGCCGTTTGAATCTAATTTGCTCAGTGAGATAAGATTTCATCTGAATCGGGTATGTATCAGATCTCACCCAATCTTCTTACTGTACCATCATTTATCCTCCAGCTGACTGTCTTAGTGCCACTGATCGTACATCTCGATCCATCTGACAAATGAACAGTGCCCTTACCGCTCTCCAAAGACTCAAATAGCTCCTCTCCACAACAAACATGTTGGGTGCATGTAGAAACTAACATCCACTTCTAAAAAGAAGTAGATACCTCCTAGAAAGAAGTAGCTACTGGTCGTCACTACAATAGTTCTCGTTTGATCTCTGAGTTAAGGGCAATCTCTGACACGATGCCCCAACTGATCACACTAGTAGCATCTGATCTTACTAGGATCCCTCATCTTGGATCTGGATTATCCTTCTCGCGATCCTCTACCACTCCGTCTGCTACCACCTACTCCTCCAAAAATCAGTAAAGCTGAGCTGCCACCGTCTGAGCTCAAAGCTGGGTTCTTCCTCCTAAAACTTCATTCTAAAGAATCACTGTGGTGATCTCGTCCATCTTGATGGTGCTCTTCTCCATTAGAAAAGCAGTCACCAAAGACTTATACGAAGGGAAATAATGCTAGCAAGATCAACGTCCTTGTCTTCTCCTCAACCTTCTCACCTACACTGAGAAGATTGATGAGAAGTTTTTGGAAGTAGCTGAGATGCTCCTGCATGCTCTATCCCTCGTCCATCTGTAGTTTTAGAACTATCTCCAGAGGAAGAGAGTATTGGTGAGGGACTTCATCATGTATAACTCCTCGAGCTTTGACCACAGTACCATCGAAGAAGTCTCATCAAGTACATGAATCACCACCTCATCTATCAGGTACAAACAGATGGTACTCACTGTCTGCATCTATAGCCTCTCTCAAGTCTTCTCCTCCATGGTGGCAGGCTTCTTCTTGTACAAGAGAGCATCGATCAACCTATATTGGATGAGCACATCCTTCACCCTCGCTTGCCACAAGGAGAAATTGCTCTTTTCATTAAATCGATTGATCTCCATCTTGATTGTGCTTGTCTTCTCTATCTTCAATCTTGATCAACACCACCTCTGCCTGGATCATCTGGTACCACTTATCCATGGTAATCAGACTCTGATACCATTTGTTGGAGAAAGAAGAAAGAAGAAAGAGAAAAAAATATTACAAACAAATCAAGATAATGTGGATTGGCCTCAAGCTTACTTCCACGGGTATGCAAGCTTCATTATGAGAGAAAAAAAATCAAATAAATATAAGAGAAACTCACCACTCAATCTTTATACAAATATCTCTCAGCAAGAAGCTCCAAAATTCTCATAAATTTTTTTTAAAATCTCTTAAAAAGTCTCTCCACATGATCAGGACATCACTAGCTATCCCGCACAATAAATGGCTCATCAATCGAAGTTATATAGCCTCCAAAAATCCTAAAACAGTATTTCACTAGGAGATCGAGTCCAAATCAAACCTCAAAATCTTTTAGACCATCTGATCATGATCAGCTTGAATCAGAGCCATTCGATCGTGCAATCAGATTATACCCAAACTCTCAGATCATGCCTAGAATCTCTCTAGACCATGGATCGCAATCGAAAGCTCTGATGGCCGTTGGAACGCACTCAATCGTGCATGGACCATGTGTAGACCGTGGTAGCCTCCACCACATCAACTGTCGTGCATCGAACCACATGGAACTAGCTGCATGTTGCACCATGGACCATGCGAGCGCCTGGTGCACCGCACACCTGTGCGCCTGGGCCTGGGCCGCATGACCGCATGCTGCCGCCTCTTGGGCCTGGGCCATGCATTGCAGGTGAGTCTGTGTGCTAGGCCATGCTGGCTGCACACCTGCGGGTCGCGCCCATGGGCCTAGGCTGCCTGTTGGCCTGCAGGTTGGGCCTGGGCTCCCTTAGCCCCTCCTCTCGTGTCTGTGGGTCTTCTCGCATGGGTTTCTCCTTCTTAGGCTCTTGTAGGTCGAATTTCGAAGCATCTGACCCAACAAGACTAACAATGATCCAATACCACCTAAAGAAGAGAGGGAGAAGCCATTCGAACCCAATGCTTCATCCTCCACTAGGGACCAGAGCACCTTCTGAACTTCCTTCGGCAATACTACCCTGATCAATGTGTCATTCTCCTGGTTGGAGACCTAGCTTGGTAGGGGCAGGTTGGCAAAAGATCCATCCCCGCCCAATCTGGTTGTCCACCTCAACTTGAAGAAATCAAGAGCCTCTTGCCTAACACCCTCCTCATCATCAACCCACTGAACCCTCCTGTCCCTCAAGGCCCAGATCTGATTCCTGTGCCTCTTGATGATCGTGACCTCATACAAAATTTTGGTGTTCCTATCACCTTTTCTGATCCACTGAATCCTCGACTTCTATCTCCATAACACCTCCTGCTATCTCAAAAGAAAGTGGTGCATGGAAAGCTTCCCCCAAAGATCTACCAGGTCACCATTAATAGTAAGTGCCCCTTCTTGATCCTCTCTTAATTAGAGCTCGAATATGGCAGACTCAATCTCATCAAATCTTCTAAAAATGTTATCGACCTTTATCCAGTTCCACCAAAGAAGCCTGTATCTCATCCACTTCAATCTCGACATCACCCGATAGATGGTGTTGGTGCGAGATATCGGCTGACATCAGAGAAGGTGAAGACGGCTGAGATCGATACGCTCCAGAGGAAAATCTGCAAGAAAAAATCTCGATCGAAGATGGCTCCGATAGGGACCCTCCGATGCTCAAGTCAGTATCTCGTTCAACAGAGAGAGGAGCGTGAGAGGCAGACTAATGGCTTACCTTAGAGTCTCTTTTTTTGCCTCCCCTTATAGCTGGGGCTCGGAGGTTGTTAGGTTCCGGTCCGTAGGCTGCCAGACTAGGCCTCCTGCCGCCTATCCATCGTTCATGTTGTTGATCATGGGCATTTGCCATGACACGTGGCCACGTACTAGTGACCCGTCCAGGTATCCTGTCCGCCACGTTCTGGAAGTTTGTTGGGATTCCATCAGAGGGTCCTACCCGTTATGTTCTAGGAGTTTGTTGGGATTCCATCAGGTCACATGTTGGTAACCCATATGTTTGGGTCATTGAGATGAGTTCGAGGTTGTGTCAGTGGTGTTAGGTGGACCATCAAAGGTGGTCTGTAGGTATTCTTTCGGAAAGGAGGACATAAGGAGTGGGATCTGGTTGCCACCGGGGACTGCTTGGTCAGAAACTTCAGCTCAGGAAGGGACGCTTCATTGGCCTACACTATGGCTGACATTCCTGGGAGTGAGATTATGATGAATCGGGTGCCCAGGCTGCCATGACTCCTGAGAGGATCCGTCAAGTTCTGTCGATGGTTCCTCAATGTTCGCCTTCTCCCAGACCTGACCATCTGGGAGTCAGACGTGGGCATTGGAGACCGACCATGAGCTGGATCAAGGTCTATGCTCTCCGAAATTGGGCCTGGCCATTCTAAGCTATGCATCTCTTCACATCCGTGGGCCATACAGATTTTTCACTAACACATGCCCCCTATTCTCGATTTTGAGCTATGGTTGGACGATGGGAGTATTGCTTACTCTTAGCACTAAGGATGTGGAGAGTTCGAGGCAGGGAGCTTATGGCTTCAGGGGCAGATATGCGGGATCTTGGTAGGCTGTTGTGGCTAAACTATGGAGCTTCAATTTTAAATTTTGGAGGATGTATTTCCAGATTGGGTGCATTAAATTTGTGCGACTTGCAGTGGGAAGCCAATTGATGGGGAGGAGCCACGTGTAATCTATCTGTTCATAGGCCATGATTCGTGATCTTTTGGATTCATCTTTTTTTAGCTATAAAAAAGGGTGCGAGCTTTCCTTCCTTCTTACACTATCGAGCAATATTCCTTTCCTTCCAGCACCTTTCGATTCACCATTGCGTCGAGTTTGCTCCACTGAGGGTTTTTCCTCTTGGTGTTCTTGAGAGCCGCCTAGGAGTCTCTCTCATTGTTTCTTCCTTCGTTTCAGGTGGGTCTTCCTTGGTCATCCTCTTTCACTTCTCTGATTGAGGTATATTTAGACCTTTTTCGCTCCCCTAGGTTTTGTTCTTCTCGATTTCTTTAATGGCGGGATCTGCTGGTTCAATCGAAGAATGGTCCACCTCTTCGGAGGTAGCTCCTAGGAATCCTGTCAAAAATATGAGGGTTTTGAGATCGATTCGGCTTCTGGGCTTAATAATTTTGTTCTGTGCTAGGACTGAAAGATCTGAATCGAATTTGGATCTCGTATAGAGTTCCATCAGAGTACGATCTGGAGCTTCCTGAAACTACGGATAGGGCAAACAATCTGCCACCCGATCGACTAGCTGTGTACGAAGAGGTGTTTAATGCCGGCTTTCAGCTTTCTGTCTCTTCCTTCATCCTTGACCTCTTTCACTTTTACCGTATCTCTTTCTGCGCCCTTGTTCTAAATTCTTTTCACTTTATCATCGGGTTTTTGGTCACTTGTGCTATGGCGAATGTGCGACCTTTCGTTTGTCTTTTTCGAGCTTTTTTCACCATCAAGAGGCACCTGCATGTCAGGGACTGATGGTACCTTTCAACTCAGAGGGGCATATCTCCTTTGATTAAAGACACCCCACCTTTATTCACGTATGGAAGGAATGTTTTTTTATTTCTCAGCCATTGCTTGATAGTTGGGATTTGTCGAACTAGGGTCGATCGAGGGATTCAGCTGGCAACATCCCAAGGCTGGAGGCCAAGGAAGAAGGTTACTTTAAAATACTTAGAGACTTTAAGGTTTCCCTCTTAAAAAAGCTACTTTCCGAGGAGGTCCTGGTTAACGCAGGACTTAATCTAGTCATTTTCGGGGGTGAGTAGGAAATAGTGGCCTTTTCTTCATTTTCTCCTCGTGCTTCTAATCCTTGCTATATTATTGCAGATATAGAGTCCAATGTCTTAGCAAGACTAAAGAAGAATGCTTGCAAAAGAAGGACAGCTTCGGCCACTGAGGGTCCCTCGAATAAAGCAAGGGTCACTGAATCCAGTCAATGAGGGGTACCTGCAGGGCAACTTATTCTAACTAAGGATGCCGTCGAGGGGCGCAACTCTTGATTAACCGAATGTGTCTTGTCTAGATAAGGTTCCTATGACCTTCCCTCTGAGTTTCCCTCATGTGGCACCTTCCTCCCTTGCATGGTGAGAGGAGAGACCTTCATCCCTGGTGACCGGACCTATCACGCTGGCTTTCATGGATGGATCGATCGATGGCAGGATCCAAGCACCCAGCATTTTTGAGGGCACTGCTTTCGATGATTGGAAGCTTGTTCGGGGTCTAATAGAGGGGATATTTATTCCTTCAGAGGAAGAAAAGTTTAGGAGGCAAAGTTTTGTCAGTCTGTGGAAGCACGCTGTGACCTCCCTCCATAAGGTACTGTGATGATGCTTTAGTTTCTGGTTCTTCTCTCCTTCTCTTCCTTACATAGTTTCTGGGTAGATGCTTCACCTTCTTGTCGAGCTGTCGAATCATGCGGGCAAAACAGAATAAGTTTGCATCCGAGCGGAGGCGACGGAGGTAGAAGTTGGGAGTCTAAAGGAGTCGTTGGGTAAATCAGACTCCACTCTCACTTGCAAATAAGAGGAACTATAGAAGACCGAATTGCGGGCCATCGAGGCGGAGGAAAAGGTGAGAGTTGCTACGGAGGCTCTGAGAAAGGCAGAGACTTTTGAGCAAGAGTTGCAGTGGTAGATGGCCTCGAGGGTAACTGAGGTCGAGAAGAAGGCTGACGAGTGCATCGTGGGAGCCAGATGCTTGGCAATAGAAGCGTTTAAAACCTTTGATAAATTCAAGGATATGAAGGTCGCCTTTGGGCAAATGTCCTTTAATGTCGGTTGAGAGGTGGGATTCAAGGAATGCCGGTGTTTGGTCATTGCTCAACTACCTACGATGGATCTCTCCTTTTTGGATGGGGATGAGGAAGGACTAGCACTAGAACCCGTTCCTCCTGAACATGGGGTCATGCTAGGATAGTCGGGAGGGGAGCAAATGATCATCAAGGTTTCTTCATCCCCGACCATTGATGTCATCACCCCGACTTCCCCAGCGACGGCACCTATAGGCCCGTCGAAAGTGGCTCTGAGTCTGATAGCCCCTTCCAGAAAGGTCGATAGCTAGAATCTCTTGTAAATTTGCTTTCCTTTTGCCATTTCTTATGTAAAAAAACTTTCATCAATGAAATGAGCTCTTGCTCTTTTTTTAAATCGTATCGCTTTTTGCATATTCATCTAGTCTCGACGAGTCACCTACAGGAGCAACCTTTCCATCCTTAACGTCGAGCCCTTTTTGGCACCTGTTGTAGTGTCATTCAAGGCCTGCATTGACGAACTAGAGAGAAATGTGAGAGCATGGAGAAAAAAGGCTCTGAGCCGAAAGAGAGAGCTTATCAAAATTAGGGAGGTTTCAGCAGAGGTCAAGCATCGTCGGGCGGCTATTTGGCCAAGGGACAAGGCTCACGTCGAGGAAAGGAACAAATTGACCATCAAGTGCCAGAGATTATCGAAAATCATTGAGGAGTCAAGATGTGATGCAGCCGCTAGGATCCTCCGATATAGTCATCAGCTCCAATGGGCCCAAAAGAGGATTTTGACATGGAAGTCATCAAAGTAGTCAGAGAGGATAAGTGAGAGTTGGCAGTATGCATCATGCAGCTCCAATGTGAGCTGCATGATGCCTGAGAGAAGAACTCGAGCCTTGAGCAGGCCTTGAAGAGGGCTGAGCCAGATACGTTGGTGGAGCCCGAAAATACGATGGCTCTGGTATTCATGCCGCAGGGGAATCATCCTACGATGATGGGACTTTTAGCCGTAATTGGACCTAGGCCGAGGGCTGGTCATTAGCAAATTTTAGTTGAGCTCTCACCGAGGGAAAATGTGCTTGTTCCGATGAGATCTCCAGTTGGCAGAGAGCTTGGTGATTCTTTTTCTGGAGGTTCTGATGATGGGATTCGATGCATGTTCGATTATGGCTTCGAGGCTAGCTTCGTGAGGTACTAAAATCTAGTCAAGATGTTATTCTCCAAGCTCGACCTCTTTGACCTTCTAAGAGACAGCCCTTAGCTTGTAGTGTCTTGCAGTCTATCGAGTGGGGTGGTGACTTGAGAGGTCATTTCAGAAGTATTTCGATGAATAATCGGGGTAGAGCTGGTCCTCCCATAGTCGTTTGCGTGCTCCTTCCTTTTGTACAGTCATTGTGTCAATACCGAGCTTCTGCACTTGAGCAGCTTCAAAAAAATAGTCCTCGACAAATGAGCGATCTTCAAAGTTCCTCTAGATTCATGGTCCCACGCAATCATTATGGATAACCTGGTGCTTTTGGGAAATGGTGCTTCAAAAGTCTTTGCGAAGCGACGGGCCCAATAATTGTCGCTTCAGGTATCAGATACGGCGGTTGTTGCTTCTTTAAACAAAATCGGATTGAGGGAACGCTCCATGCTAATGGATAGCCTCTCTGTGGTGATAGATGGGTCCACGAAGAGTCACTCAAAATTAATATTTTTGGGACTATAAAGGATGCACTGCCCGTCGTCAGGCAGATCGTCGAGGCCTTTTCGATGATTGGGTTCCCGAGAACCCGAGTCTATATAAGAAAATGATGGCTTCGGTGTTATCATCCATGCCTTCTGAAGCGTTTGTGATTCTCTGCTGCCTTAACCACAATGAGACCCTCCCAGAGAGAAGTGAAGCTGACCGTTAAGGAGAAGCGGCTTACAGCAAAGAGGGGGCTACCCTACTTGAAAGGGCAAGCAAAAGAGGATTGAGACAATCCTTCGACGTCGGCTCCGATACATCATCTCCGAATCCTGCCCCCAACCCGCCAGATGCAACCCGAGTAGGCTCCGATCGGAAGGGGCAACTACAACCTGTAGGAGAGGTTCGCACCTCGGGCGACTCCTTATGGATTTCGATGATTGTTCGGGATCGGTGCATTCAGGAATTCTAGGCCTTGGCTGCATTTGAGGAGGAGGTCACTGATGTTGTCGTGGATGCTTTTATCTAGGGCTTTGAGGATTGCATAACTTTGGAAGATGATGCCGCAGCTGGACCTTCATTATCTCCAGTCGAGCAACAGTAATGAGGAGTTGTTTGACTCCTCATCTTCCGACGAAGAGTGAATCCTCAATTTGGTACTTGCCTTCTTCCTTCCCTCTTTGTTCTTCTTTTTCTTTTTATACTATAAGAATCATTGTCTTTAATGAGAAAGGCAAGTTTATTTTGAAAGCGTATTACTTGTATGTGTGTCTGTGTCTGAATTTATGCTTTTGATCAATTTAACGACATTCGATGTAGGGTCAAGATTGACCTTGCGAGGCCGATTAGGAGTCGGGCCGTCGATGATGGTCAATAATTGGGACTAATCGGAGTGGCACCGAATAGAGGTCATCTAGCGTAGGGCCGATCGAAAGCTATCAGGTTGACATTACTCACCGCCTTTATGCTGACTGGTTGAGGTCCCACCGACCATTCACAACATGGCCCTCAGTCTGCAGCTCAATATAGCCAAATGAGAATGGGTGGAAAGTCTCTTAAACGGTTTCACCCTAGGTGGCTAACTCACTGTTGGCCTGTGAAAGGATTCTTACCCAATCGAACAAGTGAGCTCATGGGTCAACTGAGGAAGCCTCCGAAACTCGGCTAACAACATTCTGACTATTCAATGAGTCATATTTTGGTCATGTGATAGCTATATAATTGTTAGTCAGAAGTGGCCGATGATAAGTCGGGAGTAATATGGAGCCATAGCATGGCGTGTCTTAGCCTTAGCATATTGTGACCCCAGGTGGAACTTCCCCGATCTATACCCCCTGCTCTAGAATCCAAGCTAGGGTCAAGCGAAGGGAGTGGTCCTGCCTGTACTGATAACGAATACGAAAGATGGTGTACTCGTAGCATGTGCATGCGATTTGGATGCATCTGCGCTTCTGTGCCTATATTAAATGTGACCTGCCGCTATAGTCTGATGGAGAAAAATGAAGTGAAGCAGCTTTTTCACTGGTGTCCGAATTAAATGCACACCAAATAGGGGCGGTGCCCATGGCCAATCTCCATTTGATATTTTTCGGGCGCAATTAGGACTTGCTCCTCTTTTTATAGAGGAAACTTCTTCCCACTCCATCTTTCAACTCGTTGTACCCCATCCCAAATCCATCCTCTATGATTTTGGGCGAAAGTTCACCTTTCAGTAGCCATGTCATGGCGGAACGACCTCCTCAGAGAAAGCAGAAGCTGTGTTTTTGATCGGGGCCGTCGAGGCCCACTGCATGGGCTTCAGCTTGGCTTGGGAGGTTTTGAAAATAGCCATCCTACTTCGTGACGGAAATGATCCACTGCCTCGAAGGTTCCCTCAGCCATAATATCTGGAATGGGTGTGGCTTCAACCACATCCTTTAATGAGGGCTTCATGGAGGCTGTGCTTCCGAGAGAGATAGACACCACACCACATGTCCGATTGTAGTGGAAGCCGTGGCCTTCACCGTCGAAAGGCAGCCTCTGCATGGCTCTTAGTGGCCTGTTGAGGTGATTCGAACGTATCCTCCACCCATCGATGCTGACTTTCCATCGGACTCCCAACTAGATTGGGATTCCATATCAGGACGGTGGAGGATAGTGGTTGTATTAAACCATCAGGCATGAGAGCACCTCTTTCTCCCTCTCACACCTCTGCTGGATGATCGACCTATCCCTTGTGCTCCTGCCACAGTAGAGACTGTAGGCAGCTAGCATCCTTCAGTAGGAGAGTGTGGGGATCTCATCCGGGGAGCAACGAGGGGCTCCCTCCGAAATCTAGGGCTATGGTTTCTTCCAAGACGAAAGCTTGGGATGCCGAGGCCAAGTTGGGGAAAGAGCCTTCTGGCCCAACTCCGACGATCAATGGGTTCTGAATCTAGAGAAGCGCTCCCATGATCTCTGAATCATCCATATCCGAGTATGGGAGACTTTCCTTGGATAAAGTATTGTGCTCGTTCCGTCATGTATCACTGCTTCATTATCATCTATGTAATGCTTGTCATGTTGTCTTTGCGAAAACTTATCTTCGATTGAAAAAACAAACTTTTCCTTATATTTTGGTGTGCTCGATTGAGTAAGAATCGTTAGTTCAAGTAGGATCCATAGGTTAGGCATCTGTAATCTGTGTTAAGGGCTGATCATAAGGTGCGTCGGTCAATGGCCATCCCGCGTTGAGACTGACGATCGATCGCATTGACTGGAAGCCAAACAAATAGCTCCTTCAATGTTGGACTAATCAAAGGCCACGCCAATCAAAGATCGTTGATTGTTAAAGCCGATAAAAGGCTCCTTCAAATATTGGGCAGATCAAAAGTCAGGCCAATCAAAAGTTGTTGATTATTAAAGTCGATCAAAGGTTCTTTAAATATTGGGCTGATTAAAGGCCAGACAGATCAAAAGCCGTTGATTGTTAAAGTCGATCAAAGGCTCCTTCAAATATTGAGCCGATCAAAGGCCGTTGATTGTTAAAATTGATCAAAGGTTCCTTCAAATGTTGGGCCAATCAAAGATCAGGCTGATCAAAGGCCATTGATTGTTAAAACCGATCAAAAGCTCCTTCAAACATTGGATCGATCAAAGATCAGGTCAATCAAAGGTCGTTGATTGTTAAAGTCGATCAAAGGCTCCTTCAAATATTAGGTCGATCAAAGATCAGACCGATCAAAGGTCATTGATTGTTAAAATCGATCAAAGGTCATTGATTGTTAAAGCTCCTTCAAATGTTAGGCCGATCAAAGGTCAGACCGATCAAGGATCGTTAATTATTAAAGTCGATCAAAAACTTCTTCAAACATTGGGCCGATCAAAGGCTATTGATGACAAGCAGATAAGAAATAAAAGAGAAAGGCAAATAGTAAGAAGAGTTCTATTAAAACAATAGAAGTAACGTTGTACATTACTGGTAGTATATTCGAAGATTTTCTGAATTTTATGGCCGAAGAAGTAGAGCTCCATCCAGCTGTTTCAGACGGTAGGTTTTCGACTTAATAATTTCATCCACCTGGTAGGGACCTTTTTAGTTCGATGCTAGCTTGCCCCGCTCGCTTGGCTGGAAATGTTCGCTCGGTATAGGACCAGATCACCAACCCTAAAGCACTTGCTCTTGACTTGGGAGTTATAATACCGAGCCATCCGATGTTGGTAAGCAGCCATTTTGGCATGAGCCCTTTTTCAGGCTTCTTCCGATAAATCCAAGCCTGCATGAAATCTTTCCACATTAGTTTGCTCGTCATAATTCTCGACTCGCATTGGTGGAACTCCAACCTCAACGGGGACCACCGCTTCAACCCCAAAGGCGAGCCAAAAAGGGGTTTCCTCAGTTGTGATCCTGGGTGTCATCCGATATGCCCAGAGAACATGGTAGAGTTTATCGGCCCATGCTCCTTTAGGTCCATCCAGCCTTCATTTCAGATCTTGCAGTATGGTCCGATTGATTACCTCTTCCTCTCCATTCATCTGAGGGTGTGCCATAGAGGTAAAATGATGCGAGATCCCATATTTCTCACAAAATTGATCCAACCTAAACTCCATGAACTGGCATCCATTGTTGGTTATCAATATCTGAGGAAGTCCAAAACGGCATATTATGCCCTTCCACATAAAATCCACAACTTTCACCTCAGTGATGAGGGCCAACGATTTCGCCTCTATCCACCTGGTGAAGTAGTCTACCGTAATAAATAAAATTTTCTCTGACCTGATGTTGGGGAAAAGGATCGAGGATGTCCATTCCCCACTATACAAATGGCCAAGGTGCACATATGGAGGTGATCAGGACAGTCGGCAAATACTGTATATTGGAACATCGTTGGCACCAATCACATCGTGCAATTAGATTCTGAGTATCCTACTGTATGGTCAGTCAATAATAACCTTATCGAAGGAGCTTGTAAGCCAACATCCTCTTTCCAACATGACTTCCACATGCATCTTTGTGTACCTCTTTTAGGGTGTATTCAGCCTCTGCCGGCCGTAGACATTTTAAGAGTGGCAGAAAAAATGATCTCCTGTAGAGTTTTCCCTCGTAAAGCAGATACTAGGATGACTGGTACCTTATTTTTCAGGCTTCCTTCCGATCGGCTGGTAAAGTTTCATCTTTGAGATAGCTGATCAGAGGGTCCATCTAACAGGACTCTTCTTCCATCTGCATTACCACCGCAGGTTCCTCAGTGCATGGCCCGCTCAGTACCTTAAAAAGGGTGTCTCACAGCAACTCCGACGATGCTGATGTTGCCAGTTTAGATAATAGGTTCGTGCGAGAGTTTTTGATCTGAAAATCTGTTGAATCTCGAAGTCTGCAAATTGAAAGAATAAATCTCTAATCTTCTGGAGGTACTTCACCATATTCTCTTTGCGGGCTTCAAATTGGCTTTGGATGTGGTCGACAACCAATTGAGAATCGCTACGAGCTTCCAGACCCCGAATCCCTAGCTTCCTGACGATCCTGAGACTAGCAGCTAGAGCTTCATATTTCATCTCATTGTTGGTGGTTGGGAACTCGAAGCGAAGGGCATATTTGATGATCGTTCCATCCGAACCCGAGAGAATCAACCCCACTCTCGATCCCGTGGAGCTGGAGGACCCGTCGACATATAGCTCCTAGGCACCTAAGCTGAACTCAGGTTGGCCCTCACAGATCTATTCCTCAGATTCAGCTTCTTCGGTCATTTTGGGCTCATCTGGGATGGTGCATTCCACTACGAAGTTGGCTAAAACTTGAGCTTTGATCGAGGTCGGGTTGAAATTGAATATCAAACTTGAAGAGCTCTATTGCCTATTTTGCGAGTCATCCTAATACGTTAGGGTGGTGGAAGATGCTCCTCCAGGGTTGGTCTGTCAAGAGTATGATTGAATGGGCTTGGAAGTATAAGCAGAGCTTCCGAATAGTGAAAGGAGGGCATAGGCTAGCTTCTTGAGCCTTAAGTATCGGATCTCTGCATCCCTCAAAGTTCGGCTGACATAATATATCAGTCTTTGGATCTTATCCCGCTCTTGGACCAACACTGCGCTCATTGTTGTAGAAGAAACGAATAAATACAAAAATAATTCTTCATTCGGATCAGGCTTACTAAGCAATGGAGCGAAACTGAGGTAATTCTTTAAGTCAGCAAAGACGTTCTAACACTCGTCCATCCATCGAAAGTCCTTCGATCATCTCAGGATCTGATAAAAGGGCAGGCAGCATTCCACGGACCTTGAAACGAACAGTTCAAGTCGGCAATCCTTCCTGCTAGATTTTGTACCTTCTTAACTATTTTTGGAGGAACCATCTCTTGCACAGCTCTAATTTTTTCTAGACTAGCTTCAATTCCTCGATTGGAGATCATAAATCTTAAGAATTTGCGAGCAATTACCCCAAAAGCACACTTCATAGGATTGAGTTTCATCTGATACTTTTAAAGAATGATAAAGGTCACTCTGAGATCTTCAATATGGGCTCCAGAGGATTTGCTCTTAACAAGCATGTCATCCACATATACTTTCATATTCCACCCAATTTGATCCTTGAATATTTTATTCACGAGATGCTGATAAGTCGCTCCTGCGTTCTTTAGACCAAAGGGTATTGTTAGATGTGTGCCCTAGATGTCAGATTGACTGACACATTCCTATACAAATCTAAAGACAAAATTATAATTTTGACTATAAATGAATAAAAGGGTTATTCTACTATCACATTGTGTACATTGTGTCTGTGATACATCTTTTGAGTTAGTAGGAATGTTAATTCATATTTTCAAGAGTTGAAAATTTAAGGCATGAATTTACATAACTAACTCATAAACAGCTCCTGACCATAGGATCATCACGAGGATGGTGATCGATCCGGAAGGTTGGTGTACGATCGCTTCTTAGA